>PVJA010008851.1:0-62591 GCA_004027025.1 Myocastor coypus | reverse complement strand
CCCCAAAATTACTAGATAGCTTGGAATGTCTTTGGCTTTGCCTGTCCTGAAGATTTGATCTCCCAGCCCCCTCTCATGCATTACTAATTTTTTTTCAATGTATTTGGTTGTTACAGGGTCTCACTACACAGCTTGGACTAACAGGATCCTCCTGTTTTCAGCCTCTGCAGCACTTGGATTACAGGCATTTGCCATTACACGAGGACACTGAGGTTGGCTCAGCCTGTCCTGGGCGTGGGACTGGAGCAGTATGTGAAGCTGGGGGTTGAACTGTGGTCCATGTGCTTGCCTAAGCTTGCCTAAGCAGGCACTTTACTCTGCTGAACTATCTTGCTAGCCCCATTTGTCACTAAATTTATATCTATTTCTTATTTCATCCTTTTGCTGTACCTCTTTGATACAAGGGAATGAAATTCCCAATCTGAAGGATACCTACTCTAGAAGTCTGTCCCATGACTCATGAGGCTTTGTGGGGGACAACGGGACACAAAGCATAACAAAGGGCATGAGGTAGGACAAAACCATTGTCAACCAATAAGGTTACAAGCACCACTTTATCCAGTAGCTGGTAGTGGTTGGATTAGTGATTTTTCCTGGCTTCCTCAAGGTGAGGATGCTTGATTGAATCAAGCATCAATCCCAGATGCTTATCTTTAGGGAGGTCAACATTTGTTTGATCTTTGGTCTTTAGGTCTGGCCCAAGCAGAAGCATCCATCTCCCTCTTACAGTTACAAGGTATCTTGTGTTCCATGCTATCTCCTTCAAGGACCTAGCCCTGTCTGACTGACTATAATATCTCCATCTAACTCAGTTGTGTACAGTGCCTTTACAAGGCAGACTAAGATTTTTTTTTTTTTTTTTTTTTTGTCTTTTTGAGACAGGGTCTCGCTATGCATTTGAGGTTGGCCTTGAGCTCACTTTTGTAGCCCAGGCTGGTCTCGAACTCGCACCAATCCTCCTGCCTCAGCCTCCCGAGTGCTGGGATTACAGGCGTGCGCCACCACGCCCGGCCAGACTAAGATTATTAAAAATGAATTGCTTAGACAAATGATTGTCAGGCTGGCTAGATAGCTCAGGGGACTAAGTGCCTGCTTTGGTAAGTGCAGGGACCAGGCTTAGATGCACAGGCGCCAGGGTTAGATTCCTAGTCCTGGATACCACTGGCACCATCCCTGGGGCACGCTGAGCTGGGGACTGAGCCCGAGAGTGGTGGTGAGTGTCTGTAATCCTGTAATGAGTTAATATAAACCTAAATGTAAAAAATTACTCTGTTTAACTTTCTGTGACCCTACTTCCTTGTAAGACTGCAAGGAGGCTTGATGTTAAATGACCAATAGACTTGAGAGTTCCCAGAATAGCCCCACAACATAAATCAAAGTAAAAGTCAAAATGTTTCTAACTGTACAAAATAGCTAAGGTGTTGCTAACCAACTAGAAAGCATTGCTATGCTAGTCAAGACCACACGGATGCAAATGTATGTTAAACGAAAACTAAACAATGCTCCCAGAAAGAATGTATGGGGGCCAGGCAGGATGGCTCAGTGGTCTAAAGCGCCTGCTTGGGAAAGATTGGGCGGCTTCAGGAACCGCAGTTCCATCCTGGGCACCACATGCTGCGCCAGTCCTGCCCTTGGGGCGGGCTGAGCTGGCCATAAAAATGAGTGAATAAACAAACAAAGGTTCTGAAACAAGAAAAAAAATAAATAAAATAAAAAATTCTTAAAAAAAAAAAAAGAAAAAAAAAAAAGAATGTATGCTGAGTAATGGTCACACTGTCCCTAAAGGTGCCCTTCTGTTTTGTCAGATGACCAACTTGTTTGCCAACAGGATGTGCTTTCTACCTTTAAAAGTTCTATACTTCTAAGGTTCCTCACTGTTTGTCCTCTCCTGTGTGAGTATGGTCAAGCAGTCCTGTGCCTGGTAATAGAAGACTCATATTTAAATTTTAATTTTGGATTCTGGTCTGATTTCTATGTTGAAAACCTATAACAAATCCCAGCACTGGGGAGGCTGAAAACTGGAGGACCACTACGAGTCTGAGCTGCATAGTGAGACCCTGTATCAAATATATTTAAAAGAAAAGAAAAATGTCACAAGGTAAACAGCACTAAATTTTCTAATAGCTATCAATCTGTACAGTATCTCATTGAAAGGCTGGCACTGTTTGCAGATCACCTACTGAGATTTACTGCCTTCCCAGCCCTTAAAACTGTGTTTGTAGACCAGCTAATCCGTGGATCCCACACTCCTACTTTTATGACTTTATCTGACAGATATATCTTCAGAGAATGTCAGTTATCTATTATGATATTGCTTGTCATAGCAACATTGAAGACTATTGAAGTATCCAGCAATCTGGGGCTATTACTCTAGCTGTAAACAAAGAATGAGAGAGATAACACTTCACACAACCTGGAACACACTACAAAGCAAAGTACAAGAGCTAGGGACGGAGTTCAGCGGTAGCATTCCTGTTTAGCATGTGCAAAGCCTTGGCTTCAATCCCCAGGACCGCGTGAAAAGAAATTATGTAAGGCAAGTTACAAAGAGTGCATGTATCTATCTCCAGGGTTAACAAATGAAGAAAATAATGACATGTATTTGTTCCATATGCGGGGCCACCCATGGGAATGGGGGGAACAGGGATGGAATGAGAAAGAAACTTCTCAGGTGTGGTTCCTGCTTTCTCTTGATTAGTGAAGGAAACAAATGTTTAACAACTATTCACACAATACCAAGAAGTTGATGTGGGGGGAGGAGAAATGTCAAAGAGGAAAGTAGTTCTACAGTGACAAAAACAACAGAACACATGTGAGTTAGATACATTAGCTGCCAGGTGTGATGGTTTGCAAAGTTGCTCCTGTAGCAGAAGACGATCCCTAGCCCAGCCAGTATACTTCTGTTTATTTTAATTCCTTAGTTGCCCAGGAAGAGTTGCTCCTGTTCTAATTCCAATTACTTCTGTTGCTTAGAAAGCGCCGTTTGCGGGCCTGGCAGGATGGCTCAGTGATCTGAGACGCCTGCTTAGGAAAGCTTGGGTGGCTGCAGGGACCACAGTTCGATCCTCGGCACCACATGCTGTGCCAGCCCTACCCTCAGGGCAGGCTGAGCCGGCCATAAAAATAAATAAATAAATAAATAAATAAACAAAAGTTCTGAAACAAGAAAATAAAAAAAATAAATAAATAAAAAAAGAAAGAGCTGGTTGCTGTGATGCATAGCTGGTCACTGTAATGTGTATTGTAAAAACTTATCCCCAAGTGAAAAGCCATTCTACATGTGTACTTTCTTTCTTTTTGTTTATCAGATTAAAGTTTACTAGAAAAGCTCATCCTGGCCAGGGAGCTAGCTCA
Organism: Myocastor coypus; assembly: GCA_004027025.1. Taxonomy (NCBI): domain Eukaryota; kingdom Metazoa; phylum Chordata; class Mammalia; order Rodentia; family Myocastoridae; genus Myocastor; species Myocastor coypus. The sequence continues at coordinate 59,237 of PVJA010008851.1, read as the reverse complement.
GGGGCACAAGGGCCTGCCTGGCAAGTGCAAGGTCCTGAATTTGATCCCTGGTTCCTGAAAAAAAAAGAAAAGAAAAGCTCATCTTGCAGAACAGGTTATTCGTAATCCAAGGCCTTGCTGTGTATGCAACAGATCTATCTCTCTTCATCATATGCTGTCTGTTTTCATTGATGTATTTGGTACAGGGTCTCACTATGCAGCTCAGACTCATGGTGATCCTCCTGCTTTCATCTTCCCCAGCACTGGGATTATAGATGTGCACCACCACATCGGTCTTGGTGGCCAGCTCAGCACGCTGGAGGCAGGTCCAAGGTGGCATGTGGTACCTGGGATCGAACCCCAGTCCCTGTGCTTGCCTAACTTCCTATTTTAAAAAAAAATTTATTTATTTATTTATTTATTTTCTTGTTTCAGAACCTTTGTTTGTTTATTCACTCATTTTTATGGCTGGCTCAGCCTGCTCCGAGGGCAGGTCTGGCGCAGCATGTGGTGCCAGGGATCAAACCGAGGTCCCTGAAGCTGCCCAAGCTTTCTCAAGCAGGCGCTTTAGACCACTGAGCCATCCTGCCGGGCCCCTAACTTCCTATTTTTTAATTCAACATAAGCTCTAGACTACCAGAGGTCAGGATCTGATGTTTTGGGAAGGACCTCAATCAGCGCCTCTTGACATGAAATACATCTGCCTCCAAATCCTGGGTGTTGGTGTTGTTGCTTGCCACAGCACTCCTAACATCAGTCTTTTGAAACTTTAGAAGAAACGTGAGATGATGTTCCGATGATCGGTCCCTGAAGCCGCACCTCAAGCTTCTTCTGGAAGGTTAACTAAGGTGTTACTAAGCCTGGTTAGTGGCCAGAAGAACGCCAGCTCCTGGTTGAGTCTGTAAAGTGTACATCCCATTTTTGTCATTGTTGTTGCAGTACTAGGATTGACCGCAAGGGTACTTTACCCTAAACTGCATCCCATCCCTGGGGTGTGTGTGTGTGTGTGTGTGTGTGCCTGTTTACCTTTGTTTTTGTTTTTGTTTTTTTCAGACAGTCTCACTAAATTGCCCAGGGTAGCCTTGAATTCACAATCTTCCTGTCTGGGAATGTAGGTGTGCACCGCTATGTTCACCATAGAGCACGTTGCTGAGCTGTCTGTGACGTTTCCTTCAACAGAAAAGACTGTCTTTCCAGTTAAAATTACTCAAGATGATCCCAGTGATAAGATATTGTTGCCTGATAAATGGGCACATTTGGAGCTTTCTAAATGTCACATGTGACTTAGAGTTGAACAGGAATCTCTGTGGAGGAATAAAACTTTAAAGCTGGATGATATTCATGAGGACTTGGAAGAGTCATTCACACTCGTCATGTGAATTAAATCAATGATATAATTGCCTTCCTGGCAAGTATAAGGTCCCAAGTTCAATCCCCAGTCCCGCAAAAAAAGCAAAAACTGAGCTTTTCAAGCCGGGAAAATAGCTCAGCAGCATAATTGCCTTCCTGAAATCAATAAGAGTACCCTGTATTGAGATACTGGATGATATAGAACCTCATCTATCAGTGAACCTCAAAAAACAAACAAAAAATTCCACCCATTATACAGGATGAAAGAAGAGTTTCAGGTTCCTCAGCTAACCATAGGTGGAGCTACAGTTTGAATTCTGGATCACCTGGTTCTAAAGTAGTGGTTCTCAACCTGTGGGTTGCGACCCTAGCGGGGGTTGAATGACCAAACACAGGAGTCGCCTAAAGCCATCGGAAAATCATAACTGTAGCAAAATTACAGTTTTGAAGTAGCCACCAAAATTATTTTTTGGTTTGGGGTCACCACAACATGAGGAACCGTATTGCGAGGTCACGGCATTAGAAAGGTTGAGAACCCCTAACTAGAAAGGTTAAAATCTAAAGCCTTAACCACTGTGCAGCACAAATTCTCAATGCTCTTGAGTCCGGCTAACACTTGTCTTGAAACATTGACTGTTGGGACTGGGGAGATAGCTCCGTGGCACAAATGCCTGCCTGGTAAGTGCAGGATTATGAGTTTGAACCCTGATCCCACCAAAAATAGAAAAAAAAAAAATATCCCCACAACTCAGAAGACTGGAACTAAGGAGTGGTGTATAAGTAGCTCATGACTGAATGAAACATGGGGAGACCTATGTACTTAAGATCCTCTTGTGATGTTATCTATGTTTAAATTAGTAAAAAAGTAATAAAATGAGTAATTTGTTTCACCAGTAAATAAATTTAATGAGGTGGCAGAGAGAATGTAGTTTTTTTTTTAAATCTCTGATTTAAGGACATAATTCACCTTCATCATGAAAATCCTTTTGGAAAGAATCCAGGTGAGAAGAAAAGAGGAAGATCATATGCCACTATTAAGAATTTGACAGCCATACACACATAATTTATTGATGACCAAGCTATCAGGACTTATGTGGCTATCCATGGTCTGATGTTCCAAAGTGTTGCACAACTCTTAGCAAAGTTTTTTTTTTTTTTGGTGGGACTGGGGTTCAAACTCACGACCTTGCACTTGCTAGGCAGGCACTTGTGCCACGGAGCTATCTCCCCAGCCCCTCTTAGCAAAGTTTTCAGCAAAAAGTAGTAAATGTCTTCAGCAAGGATAAAATTATAATACCATATTATATTTATTTAATACCATTCAACTTTGATAGAGTGGAGATCTAGCTCAGTGGTAGAACACTTGTTCAGCATGCCTGAGGCCCTGAATTCAATCCCTAGCATTTCAACAAAGTAAACATGACATTCAACTTGGAAATGTAAAAAAATCTTAAAACTTTATTCAAGCCAATATTGGACAAAACCGGGGGGTGGGGCGGGGAAGTCTGCCTTATTTTCAGTAAGTCATGGGATTTTAAAATTTGTTTTTATTATAGTCCTAACTGAAAAGAGAATTAAAATCCTTTTAAAAAAGTAAGGTGCTGGGTGTGATGGCATATTCCTGTCATCTCAGTTACACAGGGGGCTGACAGAGGAGGAAAGCAGATCTGCGAGATGGTGTCTCAAAAAGTTAAGGAAGGGGCAGTTTGAATTGCGGTGCAGCGGAGGAGTAGCGGTTGTCCTCGCTGCAAGTTGAACCGGACGATTTACTGCTTGCGTGCTTACGCCTCGGAGGAATTGGAAATGGCTGGCGGGAAGGCTGGGAAGGACTCCGGAAAGGCCAAGACAAAGGCAGTTTCCGGTTCGCACAGGGCCAGCGTGCAGTTCCCCGTGGGCTGCATCTATCGACTCCTGAAGTCCAGGACGACCAACCACGGGCGCGTGGGCGCCACGGCCGCGGTGTACAGAGCGGCCATCCTGAAGTACCTCATGGCGGAGGTCCTTGCACTGGCAGGAAATGCATCCAAAGAAAGACCTGAACGTAAAGCGCATTACCTCTCAGCACTTACAACTTGCCATTCGTGGGGATGAAGAATTGGACTCGCTCATCAAAGGTACAATTGCGGGCGATGGTGTCATCTCACATATCCACAAGTTTCTGACTGGGAAGAAAGGACAACAGAAGACTGTAAAAGATGCCTGGATTCCTTATTATCTCAGGACTCTTGATACTCTTTAACAGCTGTGCAGTGTTGGTGATTCCAGTGAACTGTATCTCTGTGAAAAAACATATTTTTGCCTTTTTGTCACTCTATTTGAGCAAGGTGCAAGTTGAATTATCTTTCCAACCAACCAAATTTCTGCATTCCAGTCTTAACCATATTTAAGTGTTACTGTGGCTTCAAAGAAGCTATCGATTCTGAAGTAGTGGGTTTTGATTGCGTTGCCTGTTGTTAAAACTGTTTGGATTTTAATTGTGGTGCAGAAGTTATAATAACAAGCATTTGGTTTTGTACAGATATTATTTCCACTCTGGGGGATAAGTTCAATAAAGGTCATCCCCCCCCAAAAGAAATGGTTAAGCAAGGGCTGGGAATGTAGCTCAGTGGTAGAATGCTTATGATCTACTTTTTCCTTAAGCTTCAGGATTCAGGGTTAGCCCTCATGGAGTCAATAAAAAATGATTGCAAAACACACTGAGATTCATAGTATCCAAATTGATATGGATGTCAATATTTAACTAGTACTTGAAGGTTATCTTTGTTTTTAATTAATAAGCAATGTAATTTTTTTAAACAAATAACTTCAAACTTACTACTTAAACTTACTGTCATACATTCCTATTTTACCCTTCTTTGTTCTTCCCTTCAGTTCTTGCGTCTAATTATGTTTCTCACACATGGACCATGATGACGTAGAATCCTGGCTACTCTGCTGCCCCATCGCCTATTTCAAAACACTGGCTGGGGCCCACGACTTGCAATGTTGGACTTCTCCACCTTTAAAAGTGTTAGATTGAGTCTCGAGGTGTAGCTCACCTGTACAGCACTTGCCTAGCATGTGAGGGGCCCTTGATTTGATTTTGAGTGGTGTAAAAAGAAAAACAGAAGTGTTATAATGTCCTTAAGGTTCTCTTCAGCTCTAAATTCTTTTACAAAGACAGTTATTAGATCAGAAACTACAATACATGTTTAAATCTGAAAAATTTGGGGCCCGGCGGGATGGCTCAGCGGTCTAAAGCACCTGCTTGGGAAAGCTTGGGCGGCTTCAGGGACCGCGGTTCGATCCCCGGCACCACATGCTGTGCCAGCGCTGCCCTCGGGGCAGGCTGAGCCGGCCATAAAAATGAGTGAATAAACAAATGTTCTGAAACAAGAAAATGAATAAATAAATAAAATAATTTAAAAAAAAATCTGAAAAATTATTACAGTAAAAGACACATAGCTATCAAAGTATTCCCTCTTGCTTCATATACTGACCCCATTATTCTTGCCAATTTCTTTGTTTTTTAACCTCTTTCTTAAAAGTGCATACACATTTACTTTACCGAATGGTTACATTCATGATGGGGAATTGGTACACACAATCACACATTTTAATTCTTTTTACTTTCTCTCCCCCATCCACTTGCCCTCCATTTCTATCTCCTCTTTGCATTTGCAAATAATTTATCTCCTGGCTTCCTATTACTTGTCTTTTGCTTTGCTTTTAAAATCATTTGTGCTTTGGCTTTCTCGTATAAAACAAACAATGTGATATTAAGATTATATGCCTCATTTATTTCCTTGAACATTATGATCTCAGGCTGCATCCGTTTTCCTACAAATGACTCAAATTTACTTTCTTGCTGGCTGAGTAGTGCTCTATCGTGTATGCCACATGTTCTTCCTATCTATTCATCTGTCTATGGACATGTGTCTTGGTACTTTCTGAAGCAATTCTACAAGTCTTCTATCCTGAATGTCTTTCATTGTGTTGTTGTGGCTTCCTCAGCATCCTAAACTGATTCAAAATGTGTACCTTTCATGGCCATTTTGATTTTGTGGAAGTCATACAGTGTGAAATACCATGAAAAAGGTGGATTAAGGCACATTATAATGTTGACAGAAGGGCCAGCCAGATAGCTCAGCGGATTAAAACTCCTGCTTAGGCAGATGCAGGGGGTTTGATCCCCAGCTTGCCATGCTGGTCCTGCTGAGATGACGGCTGAGACTGGGCATGGTGGTGCAAGCCTGTAATCCCAGCACTTGGGAGGCTAAGGACAGGAGAATGGATACTAGTCTGACCTGTGTAGTGAGACCCTATAGACTCTGTACTAAGTACATTAAAAAAAATGTTGACAGAATTTGCAGATTGAGGCAGACATGAAAAGGTACTTCATCAAAGAAGACTGCTGGACTGTTTCAGAAAGTGGCCAGAAGATGGGATAAGTCTGTTTGAAGTGTGATGGAGTATAGTATTTGGAGGGTGATTATTGATGATATGTCTTTTACTGCAATAAATATAAAAATTTTTATTTAAACATTCACTGAGCCTGGCCTGGTGGCGCACGCCTGTAATCCCAGCACAAGGGAGGCTGAGGTAGGAGGATCAGTGTGAGTTCGAGACCAGCCTGGGCTTAGGGCCAGCCTGAACTGCATAGTGAGACCCTGTCTCAAAACAAAACAAAAACAAAAACAAAAACAAAAACAAAACACACACACACACACACACACAAAAAAAAAAAAGAAAAAAAAAACAACAACAACAAAAACCCAAAAAACCATTTACTGAATATTGTAATTATAGTACACATATCCTTAATTTTCATGTTTGGAAAAATATGCCCATTGTTTTCCAATTAAGAATTAACTGATTTTTTTTGTTTCAGAATTTCAATGTTTTTAAAATGTTTGTTATTGAACTGGTTTAAAGAGGGCTCACTTCTAGCTGGGTGGCCTGCTGTGCCTTGGTCTCCCCTCATTGTCTGCGGGAATTTTCTGTTCACTTTCCCTTCCAGGGATACAGTGTCCTCCAGTCACAGCCACCTGGTTGCCAAGATCCTCCCAGAAGCTCCCTTCCAGGTCTCATGCTCTATCTGAGTTTTTCCATTACCTCCTTTTTAGGACACAATCTTATAAACTTATCAGCCATTTCTTTGGCACATGACAACCCTTTTGCATGTGATAGCTCTTCAGTAGGATTAGTGTGGAGATAGGGGTGAGCAGTAAGCTTTGAAGAATTTTCCTCCTTTAGTTCAAACTTTTAAGGCTTTGATCTGAATGGCTGTCATTCTTCGGGGATAGAGAGGACTATGGGCCATCCAGTCTCCTGGATTACTAAAGCCATACACCCAGAATGACTTTCCACTCTTCCTCTAATTCCCATTAAATGAAATAACAGATGAACCTTGACAAGAGTAAAATATTCCTATGAAATGCAATGGAAAGGGTGCTAGGAGGCTGTAAAAGTCCTGCAAGACCAACTCTACCTTTAAGAACATTCAACCTGGAAGTCATAGATAGATAGAGCTAGACAGGCATAGTAGGCTAACAATGACAGCAGGTGAGAGCTGAGAAGTGAACAGAGCACTAAGGAGGAAGGAGAGGCCTGGACTCTTGCAGCCTCAGAGTCAGGGTGGTGTCTCCTGGGGAAGGACAGGAGCTGCAGCTAGACTTCTAAGGACTAAGAAGTTCAGGTATGGAGGAGAGGAAATAGATACTCCTAGCAGCCATGTACTTATGTTGGGGCACATTTTTTATTGCAAAATATTCTTTGAAGCTTCTTTATACTTGCTAGTTCCGACTTAAAGTTTAGAACTGGTCCCTGCTGTCTCTTTCTGGCTCTATTTCTTTGCTTACCCTTTTCTGCTAGGTTTCTATCCTTGTGGACTTGAAGAGTGTAATCTCCTTCAGGTAGTGGCAGCAAGAGGGATGAATTATATAAGAGGTTCAGCTGGGAAGGCATCCTTTTAGAATGCTAAAATTTGTAAAAAAAAATTATACTCAAGGTGGGCAAAAATCACCAAAACTTAATAGTTTGAGGCTTATGAACAGATTTCCTTGCCAGATATCAACATGGATTTTCCAAATGATTAAACTTTGAAGTCCAAGTACATGTAGACTACATAAGTGATAGCACATTGGACAATGAAAGAAGTAATGAGAAGCAAGATGTATGCATTCCATACAAATTGTTTTTGTGGTTATTAAATAATGGGGAGTTGGGGCTGGGGAGATAGCTTGGTGGTCTAAGTGCCTGCCTGGCAAGCGCAAGGACCTGGGTTTGATTTCTGGTACCACATGCTGTGCTGGCCCTGGAATGTGCCATGCTGGCTACCAAAACCAGATGAGCTGTGCAGGCCCTGAAACTGGGCGTGGTTGCGCATGCCTGTAATCCAAGCACTGGGGAGGCTGAGACAAGAGGATCACTGTGAGTCTGAGCTGCATAGCGAGAATCTGTACCAAATAAATAAATAAATAAATAAATAAATAAATAAATGATTTAAATATTTTTTTTAAAAAAGTAAATGAATAATGGAGAGTTGTCTGTAGTCTTTTTATATATGGCTGCAGCTTTTTTCGATTAGAAAAATTGAAAGATTTCTATTCATACTCAGTCAAGGAACTTTTTCCATCTTTCTCCTTACTCCCCTCATGTGGTCTACCTTGATGTGTAGCTCTTTCCTATGCAAGGCATCATATTCACTTAAAGGACATTTGTCCAATGATCTGATGAAATTAACTTAGGTCTTACGTATCCGTTATGAGAGTCAGTCTCTATATCTCCAGATTTTAGGATGGAGTTACTTTAATCTATTAATAGTTTCAAGGGCTCAAAAATCTCTGTAATATATCCTGTTCTTGCATGTTTCTAGATTGTACAAGATCTGTGCATGCAAATAGAGCAGCTCAATTTCTTAGTTTGGGAAATTCAAAGCCAGGTTGTTCTTCCCAGGCCATATTAAGTGAAAAAACAACTTCTGGTAGAGAAACCATAAAATTATTATCGTTCTTTATACCCTTTGTCCTTTTCTGATAAAGGTGTAAGATAAAGATAATCCAGACACTCTCAGCAGTTTCCTGCAAGTGAAAATTTGCATTAGAGCAATTCATCTGTAAATCTAACAGCATTGCAATGTATTTTTGTGTTATACCTGCCCTCTTCTTGAACTTTCCTGCTCCTACTTGCCCAGGCATAACTGATGAGGGTTTCTAAAAGAGTTCTTAGAGCCAGACTTGGCCTTTCACACTTCCCTAGATTTACAGAGCAGGATCATAAAGACTTGACTTCCTTCTGACCCTGGGGGTGGAATGACCTAACTGCCAGAGAGTCAATCATATCATATCTGTTCTTGATTAAGTTCCAGACAGAGAAAAGCCGTAACAATCTGAGCAGGTGAACTTGGTCCAGATGAAATCAAGCCCAGGATGACCTTTAGGCATCTTGTTCTATGCTACAGATGTTGGCTGGTTGGTTCCTAGCCTGAGCCCACTCCACTTCCCTGCCTCTTCCAGATAGCATGGCTTTACTTTCTGTTCAGCGAAGACTTAGTTCTGGGTGTTGAATATCTTGTAATTCTTCCTGTATCCTCTTTCCCACTATGCTGTGTCCCATGGGCTGACCAGCAGGGAATGCCATAAGGGTTCCTCAGACCTGTGACCTAATGTCTTCACCCCCTATGAAACTAATAGGAGAGGAGAGTTCGGGATGCTTAATACCCAGCTTTGTCCAGTGGAATAACTACTAACCCTTGCCCAAGTAGGAAGCTTCTTTCCTTTTTTTTTTTTAAATTTTTTAATTTTTTTTCTTGGTTCAGAACTTTTTTGTTTGTTTATTTATTTATTTATTTATTTATTTATTTATTTATTTATTTATTTTTATTGCTGGCTCAGCCTGCCCTGAGGGCAGGGCTGGTGCAGCATGTGGTGGTCCCTGCAGCTGCCTAAGCTTTCCTCAGCCAGTGCTTTAGACCACCGAGCCATCCTGCCAGGCCCCAGGAAGTTTCTTACTCTTTTTTTGGGGTTCCTGGAAGTTCTGCTTCCAGACTTTGAAGCTTAGGGTTGTAACCACCATCCCTCATGTACTAGTCCAATTTACTTCTTCTTGTCTGCTTTGTTTAGTCACCCCACGTGTAAATTTCCTAACTGTCAGGTGTCATCATTTCCTGGATCCTGACTAGCCACTGTGGGCCAATGGAACCACAGTATTGACGTGCAGACTTCTCCTTCCCGCAGTAGCCAGCAACCTCCTTCACAGAGCAGTGGTTGGCACAGCGGACTGGATTGCCTAATTCCCTGCTGGATAACTCTTGGTAAATTACCTTTTCTCTTTAGATCTCTTTTCTAGTGTGCAACACATGTTCTAGACTAAATGATTCCCAAATTCCTCCTGATTCAAACATGAATTCATCCCAGAATATCCATTTTGAGTTGTTTTATACCCATTGCGGAGGGCACTGCAGGCATATTAGTTCTGAGTGTGTTGCCCTCATTTCAGTAACAACAGCCACAAACAGGAGGGCAGTACATTTTCCAGCAGCAGTGAGGATTTTGGGAGTGAATTATGAAATACAACTAATTCATGCAGCCCATTAGGGTAAGAGGGCTCGGGGCCCCTGAATCTGGGGTAGTGCTGGTATAGGTGATGTGGATAGGGCTCCGTGGAGTAAAGGAGAGGCCCAGGGACTCAGGGGCAGGAGTTCAAGGCCGCCATCCAACCCCACGTTTCTGGGCTAGGGAAACGCAGCAGGCTGCTGAAGGGCAAGAGACTTTTCACACTTTTCGGACCTGTTTTCTAGTCAGCAAAGGCTAGCGATCCCTAGCGTCCGGAGCGCGGGCACCGCAGCTCAGTACAAAGGCACCCTGGACATGCGGAAGCCCCTATTGCTGGGGCGCATGGGACCCTGCTGCCGGGAGGAGAGGGTGGGGCCGGCACAGGTCTACACGATTGGCGCATTGTACTGCTCCAGCCAATGGGTGACGAGTATGTTCCGGGGCGGGGCCTACGCCACTTCTTAAGCTTTGTGACGCGTGGCGCTGCTCGACTCTGCAGGTCGCCGTTTTGGGTCTCAGAAGGTTCTAGGTGAGGTCAGGTAGTGCGCTGCCCGGGTATTGCGGGGCTCCGAGGGTGGGAAGTGCGGCCGCCGGCTGAAGGGCGCGAGGTCAGGTTCTGGGAGGCGGCCGGCGTGCGGGCGGCTCTTGTGCGCAGGGTAGTGGCCCATCCTCGACCCGAGCTGCGGGCGGCGAGGAGGCAGGGAGGGGCTATGGATGTAGCACCGCCGCCTGCCAGACCGGGCCAAGCAGGCGGCTGGTGGCTCGCGGCCCGCTATCGGCGGATCTCTCTTCCTGGGGACTCCTCCAAGGCCAGGAGTCTCAGGCCTCGGGAGTTCCTGGAGGCAAGCATTGGGGGCGCAGAGCACAGCGGGCACCTCTCGTTGTCCAGGTCGGAAGGGGGTACTTTTTTGGTGCAGGCGAAACGCGCAGTCCGCAGGTGACTTTGATCGCGGGCGGGGTCGCTGGTGCGGACTGTTGAGAAGCGGTCCAAGCCTCCTGTGCAGGTTCTGGGCCCCGCGCCAACCCTGCCGGGCCTTCCTCTCTCCCACCTTCCCACCCACTCCATTCTTCGTGCACGCGAAATAATTTAATAAATAATCCCTAACTGGGCACATGCACGTTAATGAAATGGCGTGAAGACATTCGGCCATCAGGACTTAAGCATGAATACCTACCCCATCCTCAGCGTTCCTTTGCACGTGTCGCTGAGCATCAGTAACTTATAACCGAAAGCACTGAGTGGCTCCACTGCCCTCCCCTTGTCAAGCTGTATGTTGCCTTTTGGTGTTGAGCTTTAACTGTTTAGTAGGTAAGTTAAGGGAAAAAAGAAAAAGGAGTAATTTTGGAACAAGTGGCTTTACCCGTGTCCACTGGAATTGTTGTTTAGATTGTAATCCAGGAGTTATCTCATCCACCAGAAACAGTAGGTGCCTTTCATGGGGCAGAGGTAGTTCCAGGTTGTGCTTTTAGAGAATCTAGCTCTTGACAGTGATAAAGATTCAAGTGGTATCAATTAATAAAAATATTTAAATTACAGAGTTTACAGTTTTTCAGTGTTTTCCATATTTAAGATTAGTTTTGCACTCCAAAAAAAATAAAAATAAAAAAAATCCAAGTATAACTTCTTAACCTTTTTTTTTTGACCTTGAGCTCTCTTTAGCCCAGGCTGCTCTCAACTCAGTGATCCTCCTGCCTCAGTCTTCCAACAAAGAGGCTGTCTTACATGTTTTGTCAATGGTATAGTTACTTGTGTATGTATTTTATGCTCTATAGTGAGTTCTAAAGGATGGGCCAAATCTCACACATTTTGAAATAACAGATGAACAGAAATTTGGAGGTGTGTGGAGGGTGTGGTATCATTGACCCAATCCTTTTCAGACGTAATGTCTTGTTTGCCAGTGACACAGTTGAGTTGAATTTTAGTTAGAATATTGATTTAAAAAAAAAAAAAAAGCTTTTGTTGGCAGAAGTTAGAAAAAACCTGTATTTGTGAATGGTTACCTCAAGAAAAGTAAATATTTGACAATAGCAAAAACCAAATTTACTCAAGTTGAATATTTCCAATGACTTTTTGATGACTTTATACCCTGATTGTTATTTTAGAGTTACTTAAAATAGTACTTAACAATGCAGGCTAAATTAACTCTTTTTATGGAAATTTAGCCTTCTATGGAAATTGTTTCTGTAGGAATATTCTAATGCAGATCTTTTGGGGTGATAGGGGAAGGAGGAGTGGTAGCCTAAAGGAGCCTTATGTGTAGTATTTAAAACATTTCATGTGAAAATGCTTAGATTGTCAGCAGCAATTTGTTCTCATGTCCAGGAGCAGAGTGCCTGGTAAATGCATGGCTTACATCTTAACATGTATTGTTTTGACCTTTTGAGGCAGGTAGATCTAATGAAGTGACCTCTTTGTTTTTCCAGGTAAGGTCAGAGAGGGTGATGATAGCTTCCTCTTGGGTTAGTTGGCAATGGATAAATGATAGAAATTTCTGGTGACTTTTAATTCCCCTCCCCTCCTTTTTTTTTTTTAAAGAAAAAAATAAAGAAGCTTAGTTAGAGTCTAAGAGCTGGGGAGATAGCTCCGTGGCACAAGTGCCTGCCTGCCAAGTGTAAGGTTGTGAGTTCGAACCCTGGTCCTTGAAAAAAAAAAAAAAAAGAAGCCCAGCAGAGGATACAGATATGAAAGTCATTGTCCTGATGTATTAGGACCTGTGATGGAGGTCTGCAGAGCTATAGAACTCTTCCATGAGGGACTTAGGTGGTAAATTCTGTAGGAGAGAGTTAAAAAAAAAAAAAGCTATTATGCATGTATATATGCGTAGAAAAAAAGTTCATAGTTGCTCTTAAGTATGGAACTACACTTAGTGTTCTTGGTTGCTTTCTATTTTTTAAAACAAAATTTTAGTTTTAAGAAAAAATACTCAATTTTAAAAAGAAACCATAGCACTTTTTATAGTGTAGAAGGCAACTAGTTTCCTTGAGAATGTAAAAGCAGCAAGGAGTAAAATGAATGAGCATTTTGTACTCGACTGAGAGCTTTCCCATGAACTAACTCCTAATCCTCAGGACTGCCCTGACATGGCTTCAACCCAGTTTTACAAGTAGGGGAATTAAAGTGGAGCAAGATTAACAGAGTCATCCAGAGATACTTTCAAGAACCTGGGACAGCATTTCAATCTTGGTCATTGAGCTCTGTGAACTCTGTCTTTTTACTCTGATTTTTCAAGCCTAGTTGGAAGAGGTTGTTGACATTAGCTGTTTTTAAGCTACTTTTCATATTTTGTGTGAGTACTTGCTATCTATTGCTAAGTGCAGTAATCTGAACACAGAAAGTTTTTTAAATAGAAATGTGTTTACAAGATTGTGGAACATGCTGAAGCATGCAATTTATGTTCTTTCCTAGTTGAATTAAAGAAATACATTTCATATTTAAGACCTTAAAGAGTGAGTACTGATTGTATTTTAAGTGTTATTGTTTTGTCACTGTTAGAATTATTCCTTAATAAAACTACCTGAACTCAGCAGATAAACGGGATCTTTGTCTTAGTTCTGTTGGGAATTAGTTGAACACATAACTATGTATAAAATGAGGCAATCTTTTATGAGCCTGTTAATTAACTTTAGGAAATGGTGTTCTTTTGTAGTTTTAGTATCTTTGCATACTTTTTTTTTTTTAATGAGTAACTCCTTTTTTGTGCTACTAGTGAGGTTTGTAGAGCTGCAGACTTTAATTGTGAAATCATAATGTAGGTATTTTAGAATTTGACTCTGTTCCCTGGGAGCGGACAGGATTTTGTACGTGATTGTCATCATCAAGCCTGCATTTCTTAGGGGTAATAACTTGGACCTTTTGTTTAAGCACATTGTGTTCCCTCAAGGCTTAGCAACAACCTTTTCTTTTTGTGTTTGCAGAAATTTCATTTGTCTACTGTAACAGAGCATCCTATTTTTTTTTTTTTTTTTGACAGATAGCACTGTAGTTGATGTTCTGTGGGTCTTAATTACTTAGGCACCAAGTATTTTTTCAGTGTTCCCGATTATAAATGCATATAATTTGTGGTCATTATAGAAGGAACAGAACAGTTAGCCACTGTTGAGTCCTGTAGTTTTTTCTTACGTTTTTGTACAGTTGAACATCTTGTATATATGATTTTATTTGCTTCACTTGAGTAAAAGTTACCACTATATCATTAAAAACTTACTTTAAATGATGTTGCATTATTTACCTGGTTATGTTGAATCATTCTGTTGTTGAACATTTTTTATGCATGAGTACTAGGCATCTGTGAGTATTTCATTATAATGTTGAGGGAGTGAAATGAGTTTGAGTACAAGGAGTTCTTTTATTATAACAATTCTGACAATTTGCTCCACTATAGAATACTACTCTAGAGTATATGAGAGAATACATTGCTGTGGTTTATTGCTAATTTGATAGGCAAAAATTAATGTTGCTTGGGCCCGGCAGGATGGCTCAGTGGTCTAAAGCGCCTGCAGGCGGCTGCAGGGACTGCAGTTCCAATCCTCGGCACCACATGCTGTGCCAGACCTGCCCTCAGGGCAGGCTGAGCCAGCCATAAAAATAAAACAAACAAACAAAAGTTCCGAAACAAGAAAAAAAAAATTAAAAAAAAATTTAATAATGTTGCTTAATTGTTTTAGTGATGAATGGTTAATTCATATTGAGTAGAGCATAAGAGTAGAAGAAATGAATTTCATATTTTAGACTTAGTTGGTGTCTTTTGGGGGTCAGTCTCTAGTACAATTAAAACCAGACATATTTGGCTTTTGCTGTTTTCCAGTGATATGTATGTGTATATATATATATATATATATATATATATATATATATATATATATATTTATTTGTGATAATGGAGATTGAATTTGACCTTGCACTTGCCAGATAAGTGCTTATTCTACTTTCTACAGAGCTATCTCCCCAGCCTGCTGGCCAGTGTATTCCACTTTGACATTCTATCTGGTGAAAATTATTGACCTTTTCTTTGGAAAAATATACTTCTGAATTTAATTCTGCATTTTGTTTCAGCTATTGGATTCTCTGAAGATTGTCACTGAATCTCCAGTGAAAAATCTGTACTCTAGACTAGACAGTGGAAGAAGGAAGAATTGGTAGGTCTTTGGCAAATGAGAGTACCGTTTTGCTTAGTAATTGTAGATTCCTGAGCACACCAGGAGTCCTGGGTAGGGCCAGGCTGAGCTAAGAGGGAAGGAAGCCAAGTTTACTTTTGTTTGCCTAGCTTGGCAGCTCAAATCAAGAATGTTGCGAGATTATGCAGGGTTTGACTTGTTATTGCTAGAGTTCTGTTGAAACATGAATTAGCCTTTTTTAAAAGTAAATATATAATATATTAGGGCTGGGGAGATAGCTCCGAGGCACAAGTGCCTGCCTGGCAAGTGCAAGGTTGTGAGTTTGAACCCCAGTCCCGCAAAAAAAAAAAAAAAAAAAAGTAAATATATATAGACATAGTTCTTGGTAACATTCTCCTAATTCTAAATTTATCTTAAAAACATTTTTTCTGCCAGATAGGATATAAACATTATGTATGTTCTTACATTTCTTTTCTCTTAGTTGCTTCTCTAACTTATCTTTACTCATGGTTTATGATGCTGAATTCTAAACTGGATGCAAAAGGTGGATAAAACACTGGTAGGGACTGGATTTAGGGCTGGTGGGGGTGGGAAGCTAGTGAGGGACTCTGAAATATATGAACATGTGAGTGTTCCTGGGTGGGCTTTGGTTTTATTTTATTTTATTTTTTGTATTTAGTACAGGAACTACAGGGTCTCACTACACAGATCAGACTGATTCTCCTGTTTTCAGCCTCCCAAGAGCTGGGATTACAGGCACGCGCCACCACACCTGGTCTCATTGGCTCAAACCCTGGGTCCCTGCGTTTGCCTAAGTAGGCGCTTCAATCCACTGAGCTATTTGACCAGCCCTGTGGTCTGGATTTAGTGCTGAAATTCCAGTAACTAACTTTACTGTGGTTTGCTCTCTGGGTCCCAATTGCATTTTTGTCCTTCAAAGAGTTGTTTTCCTCATTCAACTTTTTTTTTTGTTGTCTTTTTGAGACAGGGTCTTGCTGTGTAGTTCAGGCTAGCCTTAGCTGACTTTTGTAGCCCAGGTTGGTCTTGAACTCACATTGATCCTTCTGCCTCAGCTTTCCAAGTGCTGGGATTACAGGCGTGTGCCACCACTCATTCAACATGTTTTTTTGGGAGAAAGACTCTGTTCCCCAGTGAAGCAGATTGTTTCTTTTAGGAGTTGCCTGTTTTCATCTTTTATATTTATATAATAATTTTTGTTCAATCTAATAGTAAAAATAACAGTTTTATGCAGTCTTTTTTGCTGTTTGCCTTTGTTTATAATAAATTTGTCTATAGAAATTTTCGATATTCACAGCTCAGTTTGTTTATTTATTTATTTATTGCAGAACCGGGGATTGAACTTGGGCTCTTGAGCTTGCCAGGCAAGCACTTCTTCTATTGAGCTATCTCCCCAGCTCTGTGGCTCATTTCTAATATTTACCTCTTGTACTATTTTTTTTTTTTTTTTTTTTTTTTTTTTTTTTTTTTTTTTTTTTTTTTTTTTTTTTTTTTTTTTTTTTTTTTTTTTTTTTTTTTTTTTTTTTTTTTTCTTTGCAGGACTGGGGCTCAAACTCACAACCTTGCACTTGCCAGGCAGGCACTTATGCCACGGAGCTATCTCCCCAGCACCTCTTGTACTATTTTTTGATGTTAAACTCTCTCAGTTCCCTTAACATCACCTTTTTCTTTGAGGATGACCCCCTATTGTCCTTGTAAAAGCTGAATCCTTCCTTTCCCTCTTTTTTTCACTCTTCCCTTCCCCTCCCTAGCCCTCCCCTCCCCTCCCCTCGCTTGCGCTCTCCTCCTCTCTTCTCTCCTCTTCTTTCCTCTCCTTTATTCTTTTCTTTCTTCTTCCTTTGTGCTTCAGGGGATTGAAGCCTGGGTTTCCTGTCCCATGTACTAGGCAAGTGCTTTACCACTGAGTTACAGTTCCAGCCCCAAATTCCTTCTCAGTTTCTTCACTTCCCATATACAAGGACCAAAGACTGAGTCAAAATGCCAATAGAAGTGAGGGTCGTGGCGATGGCAACGGTGGCAGGGCCATGTACTACTAGCTGTGGGGAAGGGCCAGCCTGGACAACATAATGAGACTCCCTTTCAGCTAAGTCTCAGCTCCTGCCTGAGAGGTTCTTATTCTGAATTCTGTCTCCTTTCTTTGGACAGGCCTGGGACTTGTTTGTTTATTTTGCTTGAAGTACACAATGTTTTCCAAGCTAGCACATCTGCAAAGGTTTGCTGTACTGCACCGTGGAGTTCATTCTTCGGTGACTTGTGCCACGTCTGTTGCAACTAAGAAGACAGTCCAAGGCCCTCCATCCTCTGATTACATTTTTGAACGGGAATCTAAATATGGTGCACACAATTACCATCCGTTACCTGTGGCTCTGGAGAGAGGGAAAGGTAAGTTTCAAATTAACTCTACTCTTTTTGGTTGACAATTTTTTTTTAAATAAAAGTGAATTGCTCTTGTACTTTCTCAGTATCCATTTCTTTTCTTTTCTTTTTTTTTTTGTCTTTTTGAAACAGGGTCTCACTATGCAGTTCAGGCTGGCCTTGAGCTCACTTTGGTAGTCCAGGCTGGTCTCGAACTTGCACTGATCCTCCTGCCTCAGCCTCCCAAGTGCTGGGATTATAGGCATGCGCCATCACGCCCGGCATTCAGTATCCATTTCTTCAGATGCATTGGATGTCTGAGTTGCAGAGATGGTTTGTGTAGCCTGCCTGTGTGTCTGGTGCGGCTACATGAGGTGCTTTAAGGCCACAGAGATGACCAGGTAGTCTTGGTCATGATGGGGCTCACTCACCAAGAGGAAATGCAGGAGAAATATGGAAAGTACTATACTATTACTGTCATTTTTTTCCTGTTAGCTTTTATTTTGGTATACTTCTAGACATAAAAGAAAAGTGGTGAGAGTTGTAGTAAAGTTGTTCTTTTATTCTTTTTCCAGATTTTTTTTTTTTTTGGGGGGGTGGTACCAAAGATCAAACTCAGGACCTTATGCTTGCCAGGCAAACACTTATTCTACTGAGCTATCTCCCTGGCCCCTTCCAGATTTTTTTTTTCTCTTAGGTTTCTGAAGTGCTGACATTTTACTAGTTTTGTCTTGTTCTCTTCTCCCTAACCCACTCATAAGTACTACACATTTTTTTTCCTGAACCTTTAGGAAGTTGTAGACGTGACTCCTCTTTGTGCCCAAACACTTAACGTATGTTTCCAAAGACACTAGTACTTTTGTTTTTATAACCACATATGATTATCAAAATCAGAAAATTAACACCAATAAAGCACCATTATCTAATCTGTAGCTTAATCTAGATTTAATATGTTGCCCATGATAAAAGAAAACTGTAGATTGTGTATCATACCCAGTTGCTGGGTTTATTTGTCTAAAATTTACCATTTTAGATACAGTGTACATTTTTGATGTACACTAGCCAGTGATTGCATGATATATTTCAATTTGGGCTTCCATTTGGTCTGGGATTTGCTCATAATTACAGTCAGGTTAGGCCCTTTGTGCCTGATGGTCGACCCTTCAGTGCATCACAGCAGGGAACACGGCCACTACCCTGTGACCGCCAGCACTGCTTCCGTCACTAGGTGGAGTGATGTCTTCCAGGCTTCTCTGCTACATTGTTACATTTCTCCTTTTTTTTAAAAAATTATTTTATTTTATTTTATTTTTTCTTGTTTCAGAACTTTTGTTTGTTTGTTTATTTCTTTTTATGGCCGGCTCAGTCTGCCCTGAGGGCAGGGCTGGCACAGCATGTGGTGCCGGGGATTGAACCGTGGTCCCTGCAGCCGCCTGCAGGCACTTTAGACCACTGAGCCATCCTGCCGGGCCCCACATTTCTCCTTTTGTATGAAGCATTTTGTGGGAATTTGGGGCCCTGCATGTGCCCCATTATTTTTTTATTTTTATTTTTATTTTTATTTGGCAGGACCAGGGTTCAAACTCATGACCTTAGACTTGCCAGGCAGGCACTTGTGCCACGGAGCTATCTCCCCGGCCCCTTGCCCCATTATTCTGAGACTTACACTTAACCATTAATTCTTGCTTAAATAAATTATTGCAGTGATAGGTACTAATGGTGATCTAATCTGCATTTTGTGATAACAGCCTTAATAAGACCAAAGGTTTGTTATCTGGTTTTTGTGCCAGAAGATGACTTAGACTACGAAACCTTTTTGTCATTGCCTTTGTTATTATCAGGCACGAAGGTATGTACTGGAATACATACCTTCTTTTGAGCAAATAAAAAACTAGGTCTGTTTTACAAATTCAGAAACAATTTGTTTTATGAAAATATTCTTCAACTACACTAGCAGAGTTTGGATCCCAGGAGTTGCATTCTGAGAATTGGGCTGCCTGAGTTCAAGTTCTTGTTCCCTATGAGCCAATCTGGTATAGTTCGTAACATAAATATCTATTTCTCTAGCTCTGGGGCAGTGATGGTAACTCCTATAAGGGGTTTTTTGGATGAGCAAAAGTGTGAAAGCACATACCATGGTGTGGTGCATGGTAAAAGACATGTTAGCAAGCCCCTCAGTACATCCAAATACAACATCTGAAGTCATTTAAAAAAAAAAATATACTAGTAGCATAAAATTTACCATTTTAGATACAGAGACATAGTCCAGTGGTAAAATGCTTGCCAGACATATGTGAGACCCTAGGTTTGGATTAAGATTTTTTTTTCACATAGCCTACTATTTTCCAGGTTCATTCATCTATGTTTCTTAAAAAAAAAAAAAAAAAAAGAATTCCACTCTCAAAATTTTATAGAGTTTCAGTTTTCCTAACGTCTGGGTACTATGTGACTGTATGGGAATACCACATTTTGTGTATTGTTCATCAGCTGATGACTTTTGGATTGTTTCTCCCTTTGGACGCTTGTGAATAGGGTTGCTGTGGCTACTATACAAGCGTAGGTTTGAGTACCTGTCTTCCAACTTGGAAGGAGGGGAATTGCTTAGTGCATTTTTGTCGTGCCTGTACCATTTCATTTTATACTTCTACTAGCGGTGCATGAGATCACCAAGATGCTTCACATCATGGTCCAAAATTGTTTTCCTTTTCTAAAAGTTGTGACCATTCTATTGAGTATGAAGTGGCATCTAATTGTGGTTTGGGTTTGCCTTTGCCTGTTTACTAGTTATGTGGAGCCCATTTCTGTGTGCTTATCAGCCATTTGTATGTCTTTGGAGAACTAGCCCTCCAAGTTGTAGCTCATTTCAAAATGCCTTTTTGTTACTAAATTCTTCAAGAAGAGGATGAATATATGCAGTAAATATTTAAATACAAATAAAAAAATAAATTCAAATTTTAAAAATTGAGTATAGTAAAAGACACTAACTCCACCCAAAATACTTTCTTTGGCTGTAAGCTTATGTCTTAGTTACTTTTTTTTTTTTTTTTAAATCTTAGTTACTTTTTATTCATTGCTGAGACAAATACCCAACACTCAAGGTGAAGGAAGGAAAGGTTTATTAGCTCACGGTTACTGGAGGTTTCAGTCCATATTCAGCTGGCCCAAAGCTGAGTGGAACAGGGCAGAGAGAATCCAGTTCATGGTGGCGGAAAAGCAGCAAAATGGTGACAGAGGCAGCTAACCAAACATGGCAGCAGAGCAACAGCTCTAGCCTGTCTCTCTGTCTCTCTTTATGTTCCTATCAGGCTTTCTGCCTTAGGATAGCCGCCCTAGACCACAGCCATAGTCCCAGCCCTACTGAGACCGATAATCCCATCAGTACTAAAACACATAATCCCAGTGACTCATGAGTCAAGTCTCAATCTATAGAAGTCCCCACCCAGTGACTACCTGAGGACAACTAAACACAAACCACAACAGCTTACTTACTCATCATTCTTGCCCCTTTCTGAAGCGATTTTGGAAATCATCTTTTGTGTCTTTACAAGGTGTGTTCAGAAATATAGTATCTGAGAATTGTGGCACATGCCTGCTTTCCCTGTACTTGGGAGGCTTGCATAGGATAGTTGCTATGATTCAAGGCCAGCTTGGACTACATAACAAGACCTTGTCTCAAAAAACAGAACAAGCTGGGCGTGGTGGCGCACGCCTGAAATCCCAGCCCTCGGGAGGCGAGGCAGGAGGATCGGTGCGAGTTCGAGACCAGCCTGGGCTACAAAACTGAGGTCAAGGCCAACTTGAACTGCACAGTGAGACCCTGTCTCAAAAAGAAAAAAAAAGAAAAAAAAGAAAAAAAAGAAAAAAAAAAAACCAGAACAAAAGACTGAAAAAACCACTCCCTCCCACAAAAAGTAACTTGAAAATACAGTGAATGCTGCTGCTCAAGGCTGTGTAGTGCAAAGGCAGGCTGACCCTTTGCAGCTTCTAGCTCTTCCCAGAAAGCAAGGGGTCCATGAAGGGAAAATGCTTTGAATTGATTCAGGACAGCCATGATCAAGGCAGCCGTGACAGCCTAATGAAAGACACTCAGGAACAAGGACTTCTAGAACTGCCTTAGACGAGTGGCAAGAATGACAGGCTAAGCATGTGTAAAGGGGGCAGGTTTTAGTATTCAGAGGTCATTAATGGCAGTGTGTCTTTTACTGCAATAAATCTTTAAAAATTTTACGAACATTTTCAATACTTTTTGATCATACCTCCTACCTAGATCCTTATCAGATACAAGATTTATGAATATCCCCCATTCTGTGGGTTGTAGTAGACTCTTCATGGTCTTTGTTTTATGTAACTTCCTTACTTTTGAATTGTAATTTTGGCTTTGTGATGGTGCACACTGCAATCCCAGCACTCTTGGAGGCTCAGGCAGGAGGATGACAAGTTCGAGTCCAGTGTGGGTGATTTAGCAAGACCCTGTCTCAAATGAGAAATAAAATGGGGCTGGTGGTATAGTTCCATGTGAAGGCCTTAGGTTCAATCCTTAGTACTGGGGAAAAATTAGGTGAAGGTATCTCTCTAGAATTTATAAACTTTTCATGGATATTTTAGAGCTGGGTGAAAAATAAGTGCTTCATAATTTCTACAAACTAAAGTTTATTATACTTGAGCTAAAACAAACTTATACAAAGGGAGTTTTATATGGAGATGTTCAAAGGGCTTGCCAGCAGTCTGACCCTTTGGATTTTATGTCATCTAATAATTTTCTACAGGGCTGGCGAGATAGCTCGGTGGTCTAAAGCGCCTGCTTAGGCAAGCTTAGGCAACCAGAGAGACCGGCAGTTCAATCCCCGGCACCACGTGCTGCGCCAGCCCAACCCCCAGGGCAGGCTGAGCTGGCCATAACATAACCAAACAAACAAACAAACAAATAAGTAAATAAATAAAGTTAAAAAAACCAAAATATTTAAATTTTTTCTACAATTATTTTCCTTTTCTGTATGCTATAGGTATTTATGTGTGGGATGTAGAAGGCAGAAAATATTTTGACTTCCTGAGTGCCTACAGTGCTGTCAGCCAAGGGCACTGTCACCCTAAGATTGTAAATGCTCTGAAGAGTCAGGTGGACAAGCTGACCTTGACATCTCGGGCTTTCTATAATGACGTACTTGGTGAATACGAGGAGTACATTACTAAGCTTTTCAAGTATCACAAAGTTCTTCCTATGAACACAGGTAAAGCATTTTCTTTTTGTTGTTCAATACCCAAGGCAAGTCAATCATCTTGTTTTCTGATTGTTGAAAGTATTATTTTAACACATGCACCCTTCTCCCCGCAGGAGTGGAGGCTGGCGAGACTGCCTGTAAACTTGCTCGCCGATGGGGCTATACTGTGAAGGATATTCAGAAATACAAAGCAAAGATCGTTTTTGCAAGTATGTGAAATTGTGATTTAAATATACAATATTACTTTAATTTATTGGTGAACTAGTTCTTAAGTGTTTGACTTAGTACATGGTGTATGATTTGCTGCATGTCTCATCAAAATCAAAGAGGGATTTCTGCTCCTTGGATTTATTTATTTCTTCATACATGAAGTTTGTCTTTTTTAGCTCCCTACTCCTCAGGCCTCTGAAATAAGTGACTGTATTTCTTATCCACTTAACAGATTATCCCTATGGCAGTCCTCCAATTAGTAACATGATTTATTTATTTATTTTTCTTTTTAGTCGCATGATTTATGAGGGAGGATTTTTGTCAGGTGCTAGGATTGGGATCTATGGGTGTGGGAGGGCAACATCCTACGAATGAGTTGACATTTGACCCTTAACATTGGATGTGCCATTGTGCCATGTGCTTCTTAGACGTTGTCGGGAAGGAGAGACCTGGGGTTGCTGTTTTTACATTTCTGGGATTGTTTGAGAGGAATAACTTGAAATCTTTAGAAAGAATTAATTGGGATTAATGCAATCTGATTTTCAGAATCTTCATATAATATCAAAATGGTACATTTTGAATTTTTAAGCTTTGATTTTAGTTTATAAAGAAACAAAGTGTATATTGCTTTATCATTACACATAGTCGAATTTCATGTATGTGATAATTGTTATTTTGTAAAGCATTTTAATTGTAAACTCCATACTATAATGGGATATAGAGTTGCATTAATGGCCAGAGATAAGTGGTATTTGAGATAACAGATTAGTATTTCCAAAGAAGAAGTGTACAACTATAATTTGCCATTTTAAAATCTCGTGCCTCAGTTGTAGGACAATATAACAGTCTCATGCAAACAAAAATGGGGTTTCTGGTGATTTTCGTTTTCACAGACTGTGTCCAGTCTCTTTCTTTTTAGCAAAGGGTGCAAAGGTGTTTTCGCCCTGCACCAAGTATTGAGAGACCCTGGTGAGTGAGTGGGGTGGACAGGCAGTGGAAGACTGTCCCCAAGTGTAAGTCCCTCTTTTTGCACAGTGTGCTGCAGAGGATGAAGTGCCTAAGGCTAGGAGAAGAGGACAGATAAATTTATAGTCTCATTAGTGGTTTTTCTTGAAAAAGCTGGGTTAAAGTCAATATCCTAGTGGGTGTGGTGGTTCCTATGTATGATCCAAGTTGCGGGACACATATAGATCATA
The DNA here is from genome assembly GCA_004027025.1 of Myocastor coypus. Lineage (NCBI taxonomy): Eukaryota > Metazoa > Chordata > Mammalia > Rodentia > Myocastoridae > Myocastor > Myocastor coypus. The sequence continues at coordinate 35,261 of PVJA010008851.1, read as the reverse complement.
AATTTGAACCCAGCTTGGGCAGCCTAGTGATTTAGTGAGATCCTGTCTAAAAATTAAAAATAAAAAAAGGCTGGGGATGTGGCTCAGTATGAAAGCCTTAGCTGGATTCAGTCTCTGGTACTACCAACCAGATCAAACCAAACTAATGCCCTCCCCCAATTCAATCTATTCTTTTGTATGGATGAAGAAAAGTCAGGGTGGGTAAGTGATGCAAGTGAAAAAGAATTTTTCAGGGGTAGTAGAGAGGCCAAGAGATTAAATAATTCCAGACTGAGTTAGTTGAGTTCTTGCTGGCTGAGATGGTGGAAAGATACAAAAGCATTCTTAGTGTAGACAGATCCCCACCTTCCACGATATTGTGCTTTGTTCCTCCTTGAATTTGACCCTCACTGAAGTTGTGTAGTTCATTAGCTTTTCTGGTTTATGTTTTATTCACACTAGAAAGGAAACCCCTTGCAGACAGGATGCTTACAAGATGAGATCAGCATTCTTCACATATTCATAGAGTAGTGCCTGATAATGAGCAGTATCCAGTTACACTTATTTATGGATAGAAAATGGCCTTGAAGAAAGGTGGATCTCTCCCATCTAACATAAAGGGTTGCAATATGAAGGCAAAATGGAAAATATTTGCATTGCCTGAGGATCTTTTCTCTAAAGAAGTTAAAAAAATGTATTTGGTAGTTAGCCTGTGATATTGGATTTTTAGTAGGAAAACTGCTAATTCTCCACAAAGAATATTCATTTCTTGTATCACTATTCTTTTTTTTTTTTTTTTTTTTTTTTTTTTTTTTTTTTTTTTTTTTTTTTTTTTTTTTTTTTTTTGTCTTTTTGAGACAGGGTCTCGCCATGCAGTTGAGGCTGGTCCTGAGCTCACTTTTGTAGCCCAGGCTGGTCTCGAACTCGCACCAATCCTCCTGCCTCAGCCTCCCGAGTGCTGGGATTACAGGCGTGCGCCACCATGCCTGGCTTGTATCACTATTCTAAATGCATTTTCTGAGGAAAGCAGGGACTGAGTGCCTCAACTGTTAAGAGTTTGGTGTTGCGTTGGGGTGATTGTAAGAAAAGAAAGTATTTATCGTCCTGGATATATATAGCCTTTGGATGCCATAGAGAAGAGCCTAAAATAATAGTTGCAAGGTCAGGCCTTCAGGCTTGGTGTGTTATGTCAGGAGAACTGTGGTGTTTAATACCAGACTTTGTTTAAATAATTGAAAGTTATATAGGCTCTCTAAAGCAAACCATTGATTTATTTTTAGCTAAACTTCCCAAGGTATTTTAGGGGGTCAGTGCTTATTTATGAATTTCTATGGAATAATCACATTTATTTCTATTTTCCAGCTGGAAACTTTTGGGGTAGAACCTTGTCTGCCATCTCCAGTTCCACAGACCCGACCAGTTATGAAGGGTTTGGACCCTTCATGCCGGGTTTTGAAGTCATCCCATATAATGATCTGCCTGCACTTGAGGTACCTCAGTGGTATGGTGTTTAGCTCATAGTAAATAGGAACTACTTTATATGAATTATTTACTGTTGAATGTGTGAATTAAAAATATAATCTGAGAGTTGAGGATGTAGCTCATTGATGGGATACTTGTCTAACATGTGTGAGGCCCTGTGCTTAATCCTTTGCACTACAGAATAACAATAACAACAAAACATCATGTGAATGGAATGTGAATGTAGGCTACCATTTTAGACTTCTTTAGTTTTGCAGTGCTAGGGATTTTACCAAGGGTCTCGCGTTTGCTAGGAAGTTCATTTTAGCACTGTGTTAGTTATGTTCCTCACTCAGCAGTGGACTGCTTTTGCAAATAAGCCTTACAGAGCTGTAGGTTTTATTTAATGCTATATTCATATATTAGAAAAATGTGAAATAATGTGTTTTTTTGGTACTGGAGTTTGAATCCAGGACTTCCATGCTGAATTATATCTCCAGCCCTTTAAAAATTGTTTTATTTTGAGATAGAATCTCAGTAGGGTGCCTGGGCTGCCCTTGAACTTGTGTTCCTTTTATCTTAGCCTCCCCGGTGCTAGGATTGCAGGCATGAACTATTGAGCTTGGCAGATTGTATTATTTAAGCTTGAAGTGTTTAGAGTTTCCAGGAATTTAATGTCAGTGACAGATGTTAAATTTGTGTAGTACAGTATTTTAGTAGAAAATTTGACTTGCATATTTAATAAAATATATTTAGTGTATGATTTCAGATTTCCAAATAAAGTAAAAAGGAAGTGATCAAAACTTATTCGTTTCTTTATAGCGTGCTCTTCAGGATCCAAATGTTGTTGCCTTCATGGTAGAACCAATTCAGGGTGAAGCAGGTGTCGTTGTTCCTGATCCAGGATATCTAGTGGGAGTTCGAGAGCTCTGCACGAGGCACGAGGTTGTTCATCTTACCAATTTTTTAATTTTAATTTTAATTTTTTTATGAGCAGAACATATTTATTTATTTATTATTTAAAATTTTTTTTTTTCAGAACATATTTATTGAGGGAAAGAAAGCTCCTGACCGAGAGAGGAACAGGAGTAGGGTCCCAAGTGGGTTGTCCCTCATCTTATCAATTTTTAAAAATTAGTTTATTTTATGTTTTTCTGAGACAGAGTCCTGCTGTATAGTCCAGTCTGGCCTTGAACTAGAGGCAGTCCTCTTGCCTTAGCCTCCTGAGTACTAGGATTACAATTGTACACCACCACACTGTTTAACTATTTTTTGTTTTTCAGGTAGGGTCTTCATAAGTAGTTTAGGCTGTGCACTCAGTATGTATCCCGGGCTGCCCTTGAATTTATGGTGGTCCTCCTGCCTCAGCCTCCTGAGGTGTGTGCCACTATACTTAACTGTGTTGAAGCCCAACAGGCTCAACTTCCTCCTTGTGCTTGAATTCTGCTTGTGTGATGAGACTAAATCACCCTTCCTCTAGAAGGAGACATCATTCCTACAACTCCCAAGCTCTCTAGTGCTTAGAAACATCCATGGGAATCTAATCTTATGTCCTTGGGACACTGCCGAGACCTCTGCTGTGAGAAGAGCTGAGGACCTCCTGGCCCCACGGTGTTTCCATCCTCTCTTCTCCAGGGTCATGGCTTTCTTAATCCCTGTAATCCCTGCACTGTCTCTCTTTGCCAAAGTTATGGCCTCTCTCCACTCTCTCCCTGTGAGGCTAATCCTGGTGGATTTTGTTTGTCATTGATGATTCCCATCACATAGAATAGTCGATGAATATTTATGGGGTAACAGTGAATTAACTTGTCTCAGAAGGTAGCTATCTAGAAAAGTGCTCTGGATCCCTTCCTTTTATGTAAAGGCATTTCCACTTCTACAGAGCATTGTGGGGGGTGCCCTGAGGAGGAAGTGGCCTGACATAGGAAGCAGTAGATGTGTTTATGGGATTTTCATAAGATGTTCTTTTTTTTTTTTTTGTCTTTTTGAGACAGGGTCTTGCTGTGCAGTTCAGGCTGGCCTTGAGTTCACTTTTGTAGCCCAGGCTGGTCTTGAACTTGCACCGATCCTTCTGCCTTAGTCTCTTGAGTGCTGGGATTACAGGCGTGCACCACCACGCCCGGCTATAAGATGTTCTTAAGGTTATGTGGATGATTAATTTTCACAAGAGTGGGTGTAACAGAATTGCACATTTGTGGGGAGGGGGAACTAATGTACTGATTGCTGTTTTTCCTATGGAAATGAAAATAACAGTGTTATATTGCTGCCCAATAGGTCCTGTTTATTGCTGATGAAATACAGACAGGATTGGCCAGAACTGGTAAATGGCTGGCTGTAGATCATGAAAACGTGAGGCCCGACATAGTTCTTCTTGGAAAGGCCCTTTCTGGAGGGTTGTACCCCGTAAGTTTAATGTTCAGCCTTTCTTTCTATTCTTAACTGTCCTGAACTGTACCTCTAAAATATTCTGCACTCAGTGATAGGGCCAAGAATGTCTTTCACATGGTTTGATTTTTACTAAATGTTCTATGGCCTCCTGGAATATCTGCAGTAAAAACATTGAAAGTTTCAGTTATGTGACTTACTTAATGGAGTATGCTTTGGAGTTTCCTATGATTAGGACTGAAATATCTTTGTTGGAAAGTTCTGTTGTAAATTCCTGTGACCTTTTTTTGCAGTGTTTAGAAATGTGGCATTCCTGATGTTTAAGGCTATGGCTGGTGAGCATAGCGATTGAAAGCAATGCTTGCTTGTGGTTCTTGAGTTTGTTAGCCAGAGTTAGTAATTGGGGCTGGGCTAAGGGATGGATACTCCTGCTGACTAGAAGAAACTGACTTGTTGAAGAGGAGGCTGAACTATGTTTTCTAAACAGTTAAACAAAGCATTTCATCTTGAAGTTGGAAAGTATTATAAATTATATTATTAGACAAATAGCTTTTCCATCATAGTTCTAAAATTGCATTGTGCTGTTCCATTGAAGTGTGCCTAATATATTTATGTTATGTTAGGGTATTACTGTGGTTATTACTGGCAGTTAAGGTGACATTTGTTGAAGCTTTATGTAAATTTAATATCAGCTTTATATAAATATTTATGTTCCTGATGTGTTTAGAATAGAAATGCTTACCCTGAGAAACAATTCTGTTTCAGGTGTCTGCGGTGCTATGTGATGATGACATAATGCTGACCATTAAGCCCGGGGAGCATGGGTCCACGTATGGTGGCAATCCACTGGGCTGTCGCGTGGCTATTGCAGCCCTGGAGGTGAGAATTGATACAGCCTAACAGCGTCTGTTTCTTTAATGTTGAGGTGATTTGTAATTTGGGCCTATAATAACCTTAATAAGATTGGTGGGTATAAGAGAATGTGGTGTACAGAAGCCAGGTTTTAAGAACAAAGTATGTCTCTAATAGAAAGCTGACTTTTGCTTTGTCTAGTAGACTAGGCTTTTTTCCTTGGCTTCCCGAGTTTGTAGTCAGCTGGGGTTGAGAGTCTCTATGCCTGAGCCTGTGGGCTGGAAGGTCTGGCTGTGAGCTACAGTGAGGGCTTAGGTGCCAGAGGTCCTGGGTTTGAGCTCTAACACCATGAGTAAGTAAAAATAATAAGCAGGGTGTACTGGTGCACGTCTGTAATTGGGAGGTTGTGGCAGGATTGCAAGTTTGAGGCCAGTTTGGGCAATTTAGTGAGACCCTGACTGAAAACAACAAGAACAAAGAAAAATAGAACTGGGGATCAGCTCAGTGCTGGATTGCTTGCCTGGCATGAGCAAGGTCTGGCTTAACTCCTGGCACTGCAACAACAGCAGCAGCAGCAGCAAATGGAGATATATAAAATTTAAAATACTAAATGAGTACCTTTAGATTTAAGGGTTAAAATTAAATAATCTGTGGATGGACATTTTTGAGGAAAATGGAACTTTTATTATAGTTTAAAACTTCAATTATATTTAGTCCATTGATAAACTGTCAGATAATGACAGCATTTTTTTTTTTTTAATGTTTTTGGTATAGTGTCTCACTATGCATCTTGGACTTGTAGTGATCCTCCAGCTTTTAGCCTCCCCCACGCTGAGATTACAGGTGTGTGCCACTATGCTCAGTCTCAGTGGCCATCTGTCTCACCCACGCCCAGGGGTGTGGCGGCACAGTGTGTGGTACCAGAGATCAAACTCTGGTCCGTGTGCCACTGAGCTATCTCACCAGCCATAATGACAGCTTATCATAAATTGTGTTAAACAAATTTTATTAAACTGGGCGTGGTGGCATGTGCCTGTAATCCCAGAGCTTGAGAGGAGTACTATGAGTCTGATCTGTGTAGTGAGACCCTGTACTAAAAAACAAAAAATCAAAAACCACAAATTTTATTTTGTCATGAAGACATTGACAGTAGCTTTTGACAAAAGCAAGTGAGAATGGTGTGTCTGTTTAATTAAAGATTAAAGTAATATAGGCCTTATAAAACAAATGAAAGCTAAGTTACTCTGGTCTTTAACTGTGTTTTTCTTTTGTGTTTAGTCTATGGTTGCCCTACAAGGAATAGCCAAAAAATGACAAGGTTTTTTTTTTTTTTTTTTGTGGCACTGTCTTAACACATGTATAATTTTTCCCTAAACATAGGTTTTGGAAGAAGAAAATCTTAATGAAAATGCAGAGAAAATGGGTACTATCTTGAGAAATGAACTCATGAAACTGCCCTCTGATATTGTAACTGCTGTACGAGGAAAAGGATTGTTAAATGCTATTGTTATTAGAGAAACTAGAGGTATGTAGACAAGCAGAAAGCAAGAGCACTTTCAAAACTTTGAGTGGAGTGCTTGCTTTGGCAGCACATGTACTAAAAACTTTGATTGGTGGTGCGGGGCAAATGTCTCTCTGTTTTAAACTGTTTATGGCTGATTGACTAAATGTTTTAGAGAGTATTATCTCTAGTGGTACTGAAAACTGTAGCTCTTTCCAACATGATATTCCATGTCACCAGTTTAATCTGTTTTTGTTCCTTGGACACATTTGTTTTTTGCATTTGATTAGACAGGCAGTGTTCAGAGGCTCTGAGCTCTTTTTTTCTTGTCTGGACTGAACACTATCACTGGGAGTTTCTTCTTTGCTGACCTCTTCTTCCTCCCTCAGATCCTTCACACATCAGCTGAGGTCCTTGGAGCAGTAATAGTGGAATAATAGTGATGGTGCTGGTAATAAAAATAATGCTGTTGGACCAGGGAGATAGCTCAGTAGAATAAGTGCTTGCCTAGCAAGCACAGGTCCTAAGTTCAATCCCCAGTACTGAAAAAAAAAAAAAAAAAAAAAAAAATGCTGTCACTTAGTGGGAGTTTGTGTCACTGCATCGTTTATTACCTCCTTGCTGGCTTTTTCTTGTCATGACTTCCTTTTAAAGCAGTAATTCCAGCCTGAGCTGCACTTGAGAATCACTTTGGTAGCTTTCTGGGAAGGAATTACAGCCTGGCCTCGCCCCAGAGGCTCTGGCTTGATGGGTTGGAGTGGGGTGCAGAGAAGTCTGCAGGGGCTCCGTCGGTGATGCCAACATGCAGTGGGGCCTGAGAACCAGGGCAAGCTCCGCAAGCTCAGGCAGCAGCGCTGTCTCAGGGAGGTGTAGTTGCACTGTAGTTGGGTTTTGGATATTGCTTATTCTGTGTCAGTTTTCTGGGTCATAGTCAAGCTCTTTGGCATTAGTTGCATTAACATTAGTTCCTTACGTAATGGACAGTTAAACATCCCTAAAGTGAAAAATCTAAAACTTCTTGAGGACCAAACATCAGAAATAGCAAATTAAGCTCTTGACTTTGTATGACAGGTCCTAGTCAGAATGCAATTGCACTAAAAATATATGAAATTAGTTGTAGGCTTTGTGTATAAACTGTATGAAACATAAATGAGTTTAGTGTTTAGCCCTCCACAAGATAATCTCATTATGAACACACACATAGTCCTGTGTCCAAAACACTGTTGGCCCTGAGCAGTTTGGATATTTAAGGGATACTTAGCCTGTAGCACAGCGGCTGCCTTACAGTGTTTTTTGTTTGGTGTTTCATTAAAAAACAAAATATGACTAAGTCCAAATGTGCAATTCAAACCTAGTTACATTCATGCTTGCTGAAAGTCTGGATTAATTCCATTTTAATGAAGGAGAGCAGGGCTGATGTAGTTTAGTGGGAGCGCTTGTCTGCGACTAAGGCCCTAGGTTCAATTCTTTAGCAATTGAAAAACCAACACAAAACTAACTCAGAGCTTCCTTGCTTGAGCAAGTCCTGGGAATTCTTTTTTCAAATCTGCACTTGGTCCATGGCGGGGGACGATTAATTTTTAAACACTAGTCACTAATGAGCACACACGTATGCCCATTTGTCTACAGATTATGATGCTTGGAAGGTGTGCCTGCGGCTTCGTGACAATGGGCTTCTGGCTAAGCCCACCCACGGCCACATCATCAGGCTGGCCCCTCCACTTGTGATCAAGGAGGACGAGATCCAGGAGGCTGTGGAGATCATTAACAAGACCATCCTGTCTTTCTGAGGGTAGGAACAGTTCACTGGTCCCTGGGAGCTGGCTGGACGGAGGTGTCCTGTGAAGAGCTCTGTTCCGAAAGGGCATGCATTATGTCCTATGTCTCCAAAGGCTTTTAAAAATATACTTGTGTGTTTTTTTTTTCAGTTGATAAGAGTGATACTGGTAAACATGTAGTTGGCTGTGTAAAAAAACTAAGAATGGGTGGGGAGCTGGGGCTATAGCTTAGTGGCACAAGTGTCTGCCTGCCAAGCATAAGGTCCTGAATTTGGTTCCTAGTACAAAAAAAAAAAAAAGAATGGATACATTCAATATATGCCTATGTATGTTTACTAAAGTGAAATGCTTTTTTCTGTATCTAAGTTGTCTTCAAGTCCTTCAGTATAAGTGACATACTTTTTTATATCTTTGCCAGTATAAATGTTTTGTATTTTGAAAAAGTTATCTGGGGTATTATGTTAAAGACTTGCTTAACCTTATATATTGAATCATTGTAACCACTGAGGAATCATTAATGGTTACGCATATATAAAATAGAGTGTTAAGTAAACATATTGGCCAACACCAAAATGCATTCTATAGATGCTATTATTTTGAATTAAAAATGTGTTCCTAAATTGTTTTTAAGTACTTGATAATATAATTTGTAAAGCAGAATGTTTATTTTTAGCATTTCTTTAAGTTTAAAATAAAACTTGTTTTAAATGTGTAACTTTTTTTTTTTTTTAATGTATTGGGTACAGGGCATCACTACACAGCTTGGATAGGTTCCTTGTTACAGTTGTATGGAAAGAGAAGGATTCCATGAGCTAATTAAGTTAGTGAACCTCATTCTACACAATAATGAAACAGTAACCTTCTAGTTTACCTCACACTAGCTGCAAAGCTTTTCACAGTAAGTGTGGATTAATTTGTTCAGTTTTCTTTACATTTTGTATTTTATATTTTTTTGTGGCCTGCTCAAAAATATCCATATAAAATGATTATAATACTGTAACACAAAATAATAAAGAAAATACAAAATATAGGGTGGGCCTGCTCAGTCCACCCTTGGGTTTGGGGCTGGCATGGCACGTGGTGTCAGAGATTGAACTGTGGTTCCTGTGCTTGCTTAAGCAGGTTCTTTAGACTGCTGAGCTATCTCACTGGCCCCTATATTTTGTATTTTCTTTATTATTTTGTGTTACAGTATTGTAATCATTTTATATGGGTGTTTTTGAGTTGTGGAATGAGTCATCTGTGTTTCTGTTATTTCTTACAGGGAAATTTGCTGTAACACATAAGTACTTTGGAGTATAATATACTTCTGGAATGAATTTTGCTCACAAACCAAGGTTTTACTATAGATGACATGTTATAATTTCATCTCACATTAGGGGACTGCTTAGTTTGTTTCAGGTTTTTGGCTCCGTAAAGCTTGTGTTCATATATTCCCACAGTGGTATTTTTTTCCTTTTTATTTTTCCCCGAGATTTAACAGCACTTACTATTTTTATTGCTTCACCTGTAACATTCCTAGCTACAATTGGATTTGTTTTTAGGTTGCCCTGAGCTCCCCAGTGGGTAGGAACACAGTTGTGTGCCATCACAGCTGGCTTAAACTGCTTTTTGAGATGTAAGTATATGAAAGGAACAGATAGAATCCCTACCAGTATAGTTTGTTGCCACTGCCTTGATTAATGCAAGGCCCTAGGAGTTCTGTCATGGTTGCTTTTAGTGCGGGCATCAGCAGAATTGTTTCAGGATTAGTCGTGACATTTAAGAAGGCTAACTAATACTTGACTATTTCAGTACCATTCTATTTGTGATCAAGCATGGAATTTTTGTTTAATCATTATTTGATGCTGAAACCAGTACCTGACATAGTCTTGCATCTGGATTCTAGAAAGAACAGCAACAATGCATGTTGGCACATCTCTATAATCCCAGTGCTCTGGGCAACTTAGCAAAACTTGGAATAAAAAACAAAAAAGGATAGGGAAGTAGCTCACCATGAAGGCCCTATGTGTAGTCTTCCATATCACAAACATCAAACTGTCCAAAGTCTTTAGTAATCAATTAGCAGGCAAAGACATTAAGATACATTTTGCCAAAGAAGATATTTGACAAGCAACGAAAATATGTGCAACATGATTAACCATGAACAAAATGCAAATTAATTATCACCCCTGGAAAGGCTAAAATACAAATCAGGGGCATTACCAAATGCAGGTGATGCTGCTGAGAAGCTAGAACTGTTCATTTACTTTATTTTTTTATTTTTGAGACACAGTCTCGCTGTACAGTTGAGGCTGGCCTTGAGCTCAGTTTTGTAGCCCAGGCTGGTCTTGAACTCTCACTGATCCTCCTGCCTCAGTCTCCCGAGTGCTGGGATTAGAGGCGTGCACCACCATGCCTGGCTATGTTCATTTACTTCTGATGGAATTGTAAAACGATAAAGCCACTCTATAAAGTGTAGAAAAAGTAAAAAAAACCAAAAACCAACCCCCCCCCCAAAAAAAAAAACCCATATACTTAATTTAACATATGAGTAGGAATTGCATTCCTGAGATTTTATTCCAGGAAGATGCAGTCTTGCATCCACACCAAAATCTGTTTGCCATTGGTCATCGTAGGATTATTCATAGCAGCCAACGCAGGCCAAAGTCACATGCATGATGGGTGAACAGTTAAGTGATGACAAGACATCATGAGGAAGAGCTGTCAGCAATAAGAGACGTCTGCACGGTGACACAGTCACAGTGATGGGTGGGTGTCAAGGGCACTAAGGAAGTGGAGGGAAAACCTAAAGACACCTGTAGCCTTACTTGCTTTTCATGACTTGCTTTTTGTCAAATTTATTTATTATTATTTTCTTTTTGCTTTTTGTCAAATTTAAATTCAAAAATTACTCATTTTGTAACCCACAGTGATGAGCAGAAGATCCTTTGTCTTTTACAAGCGTTGGTGTAGGTAACTAATGACGTGTGGGTTAAAAGGCTAACAGTAGCCTCGTTAGTTGGGGGACTTGAGGCCCACTTTTGTCAAAGCCACTAATTTCATTTGGTTCTCAGCACATAGCTGATGGGTGGTCTTTGGACATGGGACAAAACACCATCAGATTATGCTGTGTCACCAATGCTGGCTGTGTGTCCTCTGAAGAGCCATGAAGTTCCATCTCATGTGCCTTTTCCTCCTGCCTTACATTGCCCTTCCTCTTTATTCCATAAATAGCTCCAAGTCTTGCCTTTGGGGAGGTGGATTTGGGAGTTGGTCCCCTATCTTTACAGTCTATCTTGCAAATATATTCTCTTTTGCAAAACTCTTTCAGTGACTGTCACATTGTGTGGCAGGCAGAGGAGCCTGGTTCATCATTTTCTCCTTTTCGCTAAATTTTACTTTTCCATCTTTGTGGAGTAAATCCCCTGAAGGAGCTTACTGTTCCAAGGAGTGAACTTTTAGATTCAGTAGTTCCAGACTATTCCCTCCCTCTACCAGGCGCTAACAAGATTCCTCTTAGCAGGGTGATAGGTGTTTGGTGCTCTGGGGAGCATCCTGTCGCTTCATGAGGTGGTCTAAATGTGCGCATGATTGCGGAGAGGTCAGTTACAAATAGGCTGGCACTCAGGCCAGGTGATTTTAAAGGCCCTCAGGTGATTTTTGTGTCTAGACAAGTTCAGTGTGTGATCAAGGTTGCAAACCTCTGTCTTTGGAATCTTCTTGAAATGTGAATTCCGGTTCTGTGCTGTGCCTAAGCCCAGGTGAGATTCTGCGTTTCTTAAAGGCTCCCTGGGTCTCAGAGGCTTCTCTGCAGCACCTAAGTATTATTAGGAGTCAGTCTTATTTGCACCCAGGGCTTCTCACCAGAGAAAGCCTGAAAGGGCAAGTGAATTTAACAAATGAAGCTTCCTACCAAATTCTCTGGAGGCCTTGTGGTCCGAGGCTGGGCTGGGCATTGGAAAACAGTTGCAGAGTCTCAGTGCAAGAAGAGACTTTGAAGCTGCAGCGCTTTGCATCCCAAGCAGAAGAGCAGCAGGGATGGGGCATCATCCTGATAGAAAACCTGCTCAGTGGAACACTGAGGACTCATTGCATGCACTCTTTGTGCCATGGTGTGTGACAGGCAGTGGGGCAGAGGTGAGCAAGGTGGTGAGGGCACGGCTGCTTCCCTCTGCAGTGATGCGGGCATCAGCAGAGGATGAGAACTGGTGAAGAGAACCTGACAGGTGAGGCAGAGACAGGCCACTGGCTTTAGAATTGGACCTGGTGTGGAACATCAGAGCGACTGCAGTATCTTAGCACCTTGTTTGCTTCATCTGTGAGGAGGTGGGGTCCTACCTACCTTTCATGAGTTATGAGCCCTTAAAGACATGGTGTAGGTAAACCCCCTGACAACGGTTGTAAATGTGTTGCCGTTCCCTCCCTTCAGCTTGCACAACTGGAAGCATTGGGAGGAAATACAGCTGCAGAAAACTCTCCCATGTAAAGGGGGGAGTGGGGCAGGATGGAGGGTTGGCTGTGCTGTGAAGAGGAGCAGGGGTCAAGGGTAGAGAGGCTCCAGAGCTTGGGAGTTTAGACTCCCAGAGCTTGGCATGTCCAAAGACAGGTCATAATGCACCGAAAGCAGTCTCTAAATTATTGATTGTGCACACAAGAAAACCAGGGTTGACACATGTCTTACTTGCTTTTTACTTGTTGCTGGGACAAATACCCTACGCCCAAAATGAAGGAAGGAAAGGTTTATTTAGCTCACAGTTACTGGAGGTTTCAGTCCATATTCGGCGGGCCCAAGGTTGAGTGGAACAGGGCAGAGAGCATCCAGTTCACTGCAGCGGAACAGCAACAATCACGACAGAGGCAACCGGCCAACCAAGGCAGCAGACAGCAATAGCTCTAGTCTGTCACTCTGTCTCTCTTTATATTACATTCAGGCTCTCTACCTCAGGCTATCCACCTTAGGCTATACCCATAATCCCAGAATTATTTAAAACACATAATCCCAGGGATCATGGATCAAGTCTGAAACTCTAGATCAGTACTAAATTACATAATCCCAGTGGATCATGGATCAAGTCTCACTTTATAGAAGTCCCTGCCCCATGACTGCATGAGGCTTTGTGGGGACAACTAGACATAAACCATAACAGGGCAGGACATCCGATGATCCAGAATAGCACACTGGGTGAAAATGACAATGCCAGGAGTGTCAGTGTCAGGAATTTGAAGTCCCCAGCCTCTTATGCAGCATTGCCCCCCTATCATGGGGACATGGGGGCGGGGATATCTGGAGGTTTGAGATTGATGCTTGTCAGTGCTGGCTGTCCGTGGGTCACCTGACATGCTTGTTTAAAAATTAGTATCAGTATTCACATCCCTCCTCAGATGTATAACAGAGTCCCTGGGGGTGGTTCTTATTGATAATAAATGTCACCTAGGGGGTTGTCATGTGTAGCCTTTGCCAGGCAGGGAATGTTTTTAATTTAATTTAACTTTATCTTATTTTGGCACAGGGTCTCACCATGCAGCTCAGACTCACTGCCTCCTGTTTCAGCTTCTCCATTGCTGGGATTACAGGTTGTGCCACCACGCCTGGTCTCAGTGGCTGGCTCAGTGGGGCTGGCGTGGTATTTGGTACCCAGGATCCAACCCTGGTCCTAGCAGATGCTTAGTCTACTGAGCTATCTTGCTGGTCCTGCCAGGGAGTGTTGAGAGTTAATGCAAGGTGGCATCTACTGGCCACACAGTCCCTGATCCTTCACTGCATGCCTGTGGGGGAGTGAGACCATGGTTTCTGACCACATGGGGCTTTCCTGTAGATGTCCTTGTTGAAAAAAAAAGTTGAGTGCTACCTGGCTGACCTTGACGACAGGGAGCTTTGAAAGAAACAGCATGTATTAAATGCCCCATACCAGCTCTACTCCACATGCATTTAAGCCTTATCACTGGCACTGTTACCCTACTTACAAGTTGAGGAACTGAGGCTTAGCAAGTAAGCTTGACATGGTGAGTGGTGGGTGCCAGAGTCTTGGTGGGATAGGAGAAAGCTTCTGGGAGAGGCAGGAGACCCTCCAGGTAGCTCAGGGGCTTGGGGTTTGGGGATTGGAGTGGGCTGGAGGCAAATCCCTTCATCACAGGAACATGACTGAGATGCCCCTAGTATGGATAGAAGCATTCAATTTGTTTCTAACTTGGAGGAGGGATTCTTAAAAACACCAGTAGGGAGCCACTGAAATGAATAATAAATTCACAAAAGCAGTTTAATCCATTTAGGAAGGCGGCTTTACAATGCATCTTGAGATTCCTTCCACTCTTCTGTGCTTGTGCAGGGCTCCAAGGACTTCCATTATCTCTCTAGCCTTTATGTTGATTAACTTGCAAATGAGATTTTCCCCCTTTGCCTCAGTCCGTTCCTTCTAATTGTTCATGAAATATCTAAGCTAATGCAGTTTTTTATAATTTGTGTCGTGAGCGCAGAGTAGATGATAACTAAAGATGAGGTCTTGAGTGAGGGCAGTGCAGGGACAAATGTAAGTTTCCCCTCTGTCCCTGAAGGGGCAGGAAAGTTAAGAAAAGAAAGAAAAAAAGAAAGAAAGAAAGAAAGAAAGAAAGGAAGGAAGGAAAGAAAGAGGTAGATACTCGTGAAAAATAGTTGAGTTTGCTTATGAGCAAGGCAGCTCACTAGAGAAGGGGGCTGAGATTAAGAGCTGGCCCATCAGCCATATTAATAAGAGACAGTGAACTAGGATTTGGGATCCAGAATGAGCTTCTTTTGGTGACAGGTGACGGGGTTGGACCTTTGCTAATGGGAGCTGCAGCCCCTCCCTACCAATCTCCTGAGTTTTGAGGAATTTAAAATGAAACATAACCAGGCCCGGCAGGATGGCTCAGTGGTCTAAAGCGCCTGCTTAGGAAAGCTTGGGTAGCTGAAGGGCCTGGGGCTCTATCCCTGGCACCATGTGCTGCGCCAGCCCTGCCCTGAGGGCAGGCTGAGCCGGCCATAAAAATAAATAAATAAACAAACAAAAGTTCTGAAACAAACGAACAAAAAAAGCAACTGAAAAAAATTTATTAAAATTTTCAGTGCCATGCTAGCCCTGCCCCCAGGGTGTGCTGAGTCAGTGATTGAGACTGGACGTGGTGGTGTGCGCCTGTAATTCAGGGCTTGGGAGGCTGAAAACAGGAGAATCACTAGGAGTCTGATCTACATAGTGAAACCCTATAGACCCTGTACCAAATACTTAAAAAAAAAATTAAAAAAAAATTAAAATTTCATTAACAACAGCAAATTATTCACTTGTTAGAATACTCATTAATTACTAGGTAGGTTACTTATGTTGATTATATAGAAGTCACAATTATTTATGAAGTAATAACACCAGCCAGAAATACAAATGCCAAAAATAGTATGTTTTGTATGTTCATATTGGGGCATACCTATCTAGTAACAAGATTTGAAGCACATAGCCAGAGGAATAGTGATTCCACTTATGAAAAATGTTTATGTGGAAAAGGCTGGCATTTATTGCAAAGTATAATTGTATAGCAAAATCCAAGGAAGGGTAATTTTTTTAAAAAATAATTATTTTATTTTATTTCTTTATTTTTTTCTTGTTTCAGAACCTTTGTTTATTCACTCATTTTTATGGCCGGCTCAGCCCGCCCCGAGGGCAGGACTGGTGCATGTGGTGCCGGGGATCGAACCGCGGTCCCTGCAGCTGCCCAAGCTTTCCCAAGCAGGGGCTTTAGGCCACTGAGCCATCCCACTGGGCCGGAAGGGTAATTTTTAAAGAAGAAAGTTTAAATGTAATGATCTATGACCTGGCGGGATGGCTCAGTGGTCTAAAGTGTCTGCTTGGGAAAGCTTGGGCGGCTTCAGGGACTGCAGTTCGATCCCCGGCACCACATGACCACATGTTGCGCCAGCCCTGCCCTTGGGGCGGGCGTGTGTGTGTGTGTGTGTGTGTGTGTGTTTTCCTTTTGTTTTGATTTGTGCTTTTCTTTTTTTTTTTGTGGGACCAGGGTTCGAACTCATGACCTTGCACTTGCCCAGCAGGCACTTGTGCCTCGGAGCTATCTCCCCAGCCCCTTGATTTGTGCTTTTCTGATTATTTTATTTAGAAGAGTTTTCTTCAATGGAATTGGAACAAGACCTTTTTTTTTCTTTTGATTTTTTCTTTTCTACATTTAACTTTTTCCCTAAAATGCTTACAACTTAATAGTTTTTTATTCTCTTCACTGTTTTTACTGCTTGTATAGCTGATAGCCAAAACTATGTCCCCCTTGGGGTCTACCCAGAGAAAAGTCAGAAGTCTGATGGCGAGAACAGTCGCATTTTCTACAGCCTGCTCTAACATCGTCTTTGTTGCAATATGGGGCTGCTGTTACACTGAGAAGAGAGATTGCTCAAGCCTTTAGCTTCTGAGAGTGCAACTGCTTTCTGTCTGCAGAGACAACACAGAGAAGTGGCTTTTGCCACCCTGACCTCTACACCTTCCATGATTGTAGAGGAAGATGCGGTAAGCTTCTAGGAATAGTAGAGCCAAGTCTGTCTGTGTCTTAACTCAATTCTTTCATCAAGGGTACAAAGGACTGAGACCCAAGGAAGTGAGGGGCCAGTTCTTCTCTGTAGCAGAACACAGCTTCATGGCAAAGAGCACAACTACCCCAGGGATCCTAGCATCATTAAAGCTCCCCTGGTAGCACGTTTGAGCTAGAATGTATCTGGTAAGTGCAAGGTCCTGAGTTTGATCCCCAGAACATTAAAAAAAAAAAAAAAAAAAAAAAAAAAAGTTGTCTTCTAGAACATACCACTGGAGAGGCCCAGGGAAGGGAAGAACATATGAGTCGGGCCAGGAACCCAGCCAGGTCTCTGGAGACTGAAAGTGAGGTGGCAGCTTCAGTTTTGCTCTTAACTCGTAAGGAACTAGGTGACTTCAGGTAATTCCAGGGTAGTCTGTATTTTTGAAAAGCAGGAGTCTATTTAGGCCAGTGCTTTTCCTTTGGGGTGGTGGTGCTAGGGATCAGAGACCCTAAGTAGCATGTGTCCTTGCTTTTAGTAATCATGGAAACTAACAAATCTGTAGCAGAAAGTTTGAAAGGTAAGAGAAAATTCTAAGAGGTTGTTGCTTGGAGTGGTGACAGAGGCTAGGCTTGCCCTTAACAAAGCTAGGTAAGAAAACAGGAAGGACTCTAGCTTCAGCAGCTGGAGGGGCACAGTCTGATGAAGGGATCAGAGTGCTCAGGGTGCAGATGCTGGTGCTCAGTTTTTTTTTTTTTAATATATCTAATATTTTTATTTTCCAATAAAATAAATGCTACAGTCTGCATTTATAAATTAACTGTCCAATATTAGCAAGACATATCAACCATTAAGCTTTATCATTCTCAGTTATTACAGTGTTTAAGGATAATAAAACTACCTTTAAGTTTTGCATTTGAGAAATCTATGGAAAGTTTTATTTTTTTTTCTTGTTTCAGAACTTTTTGTTTGTTTGTTTGTTTATTCTTATGGCCGGCTCAGCCTGCCCTGAGGGTAAGGCTGGCACAGCATGTGGTGCTGGGAATCAAACTGTGGTCCCTGTAGCCGCCCAAGCTTTCCTAAGCAGGCGCTTTAGACCACTGAGCCATCCTGCTGGGCCCCTATGGAAAGTTTTAAAAAGCACATCAGCCAGCATATATTTTAATTTACACATATACAATGAAAATTTTATTCAGCTTATCAGTTCTTCATTATTATCTCCCAACGTAAGTCTTCATAGTTTCCAGTTCTCAACTAATAGAGACTCTGCCCTCTAGGGGACATGTGTTGTTATCTGGTTGCCATGGCAAAAGGGTGTGAAACAGCACTCAGTGTGTAGAGTCCAGATATGCTGCTACTCACTTATCCCACAAAGAATGACATACATCAAATGCCAACACTGCCAATGGCTGACTTTGAGAAGGTGGAACCTTATTCTCATCTCATGAATATCTTTTGTCCACAATAGTTCTGAAAACAGATTTTTCTAACTGAAAAATTCTATTGAAAAGATTCAATCTAACTGATGACATTACCAAAAGACTGACTTTAATTATCAAAATGAAAACTTTCACAATGTTTAAATCACAAAATCAACATACAGTGATGGAAATCAGACTTACAACTGGCTTATCTTTGGGTACAAAGCATCCAACCATGGACTGAAAATAATCTGAAAGCAAAGCATCTGTACTGAGTATGTATAAGCATCTTATTATGACTTTCTAAGCTACACACGTAACGACTTCATAGCTAATCTACAATTTAAGGAATAAAGATGTGCATAGGTTATATGCAAGTACTACACCATTTTGCTATACATAAGGAACTTTAGTATCTGCAAATCTTAGTATAACAGGAATCCTAAACCAATTCTGTATGGTTACTGAAAGAAAACTCTTTTTTTTTAAGAATTTTTTTTTATTTATTATTTTTATTCTTGTTTCAGAACCTTTGTTTATTGACTCATTTTTATGGCCGGCTCAGCCCACCCCAAGGGCAGGGCTGGCGCAGCATGTGGTGCCGGGGATTGAACTGCGGTCCCTGAAGCCGCCCAAGCTTCCCCAAGCAGGCGCTTTAGACCACTGAGCTATCCCACTGGGCCCAAGAAAACTCTTAAATCATTTAATTTCCCTTGAACCTGCTCTACCAGTTTAATCTACTAGGACTATTTTGAAGTAGCACAATAGATTTTGTTACATATTTACCTGGACTGTGATACAAATGTACTGATATACAAAACATGTGTCAACTAGTACTTTGAAAAAGTTGAGGAAGTGAAGTTTTACTTTTTTCTTCAAGTTTGTCATAATCAGGTGTTTGGACAAGTTACATTAAGCTTTCCTTGCTCTTTCATTTTTGCCAATCTCTTATAAATAACTAGCAGTACAAATATGTGGGGCATATAGTACAAAATTATAAGTCAATTGTTTTTCCACAGAAATTCTACTGTAAAAATATCTGCATCAAAATAAAGTCCTAAAAGGGAGCTCAACACAGCAAACAAATTTTAATGATTTAGGTAAGGAAATTATTAGTTATTTATACATTCACATTCTATATATTTTCTCATGGTCTACAAACTGACTCAAGTGGCCTAAGTTATCCCACCACTTAAAGAGAAAAGTTTCAAAATAATCTTAAACCATGGAGTTATCTTAACTTCACCTCTTGCTGCTTTTCTCATAAGCTCTTTTAGTTCATCCTTTGACACATAATGATAGCTCTTAACCTCATTAGGATCTGGATTCAAAGTTACATTCTTCCTCACAAACAGAATATAATCAATTTCATTTTCACCCTAGATACTATCAGATGTGCCTTGTAGTGAAAATGTGTTATATAATAAATTTCTTCTGGTGAAACCTCTTTTAAGGGAATTCTGAATTCAGCTTTTAAATGTCTCTGTGCTGCTTGTCTCACACCAGTGGCCTCATTTTCTTCAAGCTCACTTGCGTTATTTAAGGGATGACCACAACAAGTGTTGGTAAACAATCTGGAAAGGTAATTTTAGCATCTGATCTCTGCTGTATCAGCAGCTTATTATCAGTGTTAAACAAGAAGACACTAAAAGCTCGATGTAACAATCCTTTCTCAATGTTCTCATTGAAGTGACAATTCTTCTTAGTGTCAGCTCCAACTATTGTCATTTTCATCAGTAAGGATACACATCTCTGCCAGGAGTTCCACTGTTGCTTATTGAGATGGTTGATAGTTATTTCAGTCATCATTGCAAACGTTTTGATGTGTCCTAGAACACTCAGGCAGGAGATGCTGCTCGCGTCCTGGTGCCCAGCTTTTAAGGATGAGCTGGGCTGGGATCCAGTTGATTGGGATCTCAGTGCTGGCTTGTGCAGCTCTGGAGTCTTCAAGGTAAGAGGGGCAGTTCCATTCCCACGATTCAGTCAAGCAGGCTTTTGCTTTCCCTGGAATTCAGGGGATCACAGTGGCTGGAGACTTCTGTCACAGGTAGCTGAATGTCTCTGTAAATCACTTATTTTGGTTCCTCAGTTTTGGAAAATAATCATGTAAATTCAGGGCTGAAGGAACCTGGCTGGCCAGCTTCTGGATGGATCCTCTCGAAATGATCAATGAAGGAATTCGACCCAGGTTATTCAAAGGTTCAAAATGAAGGTCTTCTCTCTCTCTCTCTCTCTCTCTCTCTCCTTCTTTCTTTTCTTTTTCTTTTTTTTTTTTTTTTTTTTTTTTTTTTTTTTTTTTTTTTTTTTGTATTTTAGGGAAGGGTCTACAAGGTGTTCAGGATCTCACTACTAGATCGAACTTGTAGTGGCCTCCCAAGATCTGGGATTACAGGTGTGCACGACCTCTCCCAGCCTCAATTGCTGTCTCAGTGTGCCTGATGGATAGTGTGCCAGCCCCTATACCTGCTTGCAGGTGCTTTAATCCTCTGAGCTATCTGGCTGGCCCTTCAAGTTTTGTTCTTTTAGTTAACTATTGGTGGGCATATGAAGGCCCAAAAGAAAGTAACTTTTTTTTTTTCTTAAAAAGCAAGAAAGTCCTTGACTGTCGCAGAAGAAAACACAAATCCTGCTTTTACTGAGAGGCAGTAGGGCCCAGGTTTCTGCCTGTCCTCTGTCCCTATGGTGGTTTCTACACTATAGTTGTCAAAACCCAGGGCCCCTAGCATGCCAACCACCTCACAATCAAGTGCCTCACCACCATGCACCCAGGCCAGTGTGCCCTGGCTCTGGCTTTATTGGTTTCTGAAAGTGGTGTTGGATCAGTGTCTTAGTTACTTTTTACTTGTTGCTGGGACAAATACCTGACACTCAAAATGAAGGAAGGAAAGGTTTATTTAGCTCACAGTTACTAGAGGTTTCAGTCCATATGCAGCTGGCCCAAGGCTGAGTGGAACAAGACAGAGAGCATCCAGTTCATGGCGGCAGAACAGCAACAAAATGGTGGTGGAGGCAGCCAATCAATCAGGGCAGAAGAGCAACAGCAACAGCCCGAGTCTGTCTCTCTGTCTCTCTTTATATTACATTCAGGTTCTCTGCCTTAGCGCCCACCTTAGGCTACACCCATAATCCCAGAAGTACTTCGACCCATAATCCCATCAGTACTAAAACCCATAATCCCAAGGATCATGGATAAAGTCTCAAACTATGGAAGTCTCCACCCAATGACTACATGAGGCTTTGGGGGGACAACTAGACATAAACCATAACAATCAGCCTGAGTCCCAACTTGCAGGCACTGGCTCTGGGATGAGCTCTCGCCACACCTTGTCAACCCCCAGAAAAGTCAGTGTGAAACTCCAGATCAAGGTTTTGTGTACAGCAGAGTCAGCTAGAAAGCGCCACCACCTTACCTGAGGTTCTTTGCCCCCATCTCTGGCTTTAAGATTAATCCTTTAAGACTCAGTTTGCCCCAAAGTTAATTTTCTGGGAAAAGGAGGCTTCTCTTCTGGGGAGAAGGTCTTCAGGTTGTGAAGAGAAGCCAGGGGTGTGGCAAGTTGCCTACCTCCAACACTCAGGGCCCACAGATGACTGCCCACGGGGTGACTCAAAGGGTCTGCTGTTTGGGTAGAGCTCAGAGCCCACTAGGCAGGCACACAGTAACATAGGGACGGCAAGCTGGGCGTGGTGGCCCGCGCATATAATACCAGCACTTGGGAGGCTGAGGCAGGAGGAACAGTGAGCATTTGAGACCAGCTTGGGCTACAAAAGTGAGCTCAAGGCCAGCCTGAGCTGCATAGCGAGACCCTGTCTCAAAAAGACAACAAAACAAAACAAAAACAAAAAACGGACGGCAGGGGGCGCTGCCGGCAAAGCATCGGGGTCTGTCAGCCAGAAGCGCCTCCGCGGTGCGCATGCGCTAGGCGACGACTTTGGGCCCGAGAAAGGCGAACCCGCTCGTTTCTCTCAGCGGCCCGCGCTTCTCCCAGAGGTAGAGACATGCACTTTCCTCACAGAGTTGTTTTATGATTGGGATGATTAAACATGTTCTTTATGGACAGTTTGGAAAAGGCGGAAACAACCGTCGTGGCCGCTGCCTGCAGAGAGCGCGCGGTGTCCGCTCCGGTCTGGGCTACCCTCTCTCGCTTAACACGTGTTCTGGACTTCAACTTCTGCCTTACCTGGGTGTAGGTTCGTTCTCTGTGCCTCCCGGCGGGCAGAGAGCCCTTGTCGTTCCCTGGTGCGGGAGAGAAATGCCCCGGCGCCGCGCTCACTGGCCGGCAGGGGTCACCTGCACTTCCGCTGGCCAGCGACAGGGGGCGCTCTGACCCCGTGGGAAGGGCCTCTGGGAACCTCAGGACTTGCTTAGGACCAGGACGTGGGAGCCATTAGTGGGAGGAGCCATGCAGTCGGGCGGGAACTGAGTGGGGGTCCTGTGTCCTAGGTCTCTGCCGGCGTACAAGTGAGTCCTGACGCTAGTGCTGTCCCATACACACCAGCAGAGAAGCTTGCTTCTGCATAACTGCCAGGGTAGGCACCAAACATCCTCTGCAGACTCCTTATTTAGAAAATGGGAGCAGCAGACTGCGGATTGTGGCATGGGGTCCTTGGTCTTGCCTGTGGCTCCCTCTGCCCGTGACCCTATAGGTCTGCAGATTCTCATACTGAATGCTCTGGGGTTACATCGTGTACACACACACATACACACACACACACACACACACACACACACACACACACACACACACACCTCCAGCCCTGCTCATTCATGGGGCCTTGGGAGTCTTGGGAATCCCAGTTGGAACAACTTCTCAGGGTCTGGTTGGAAACCGATTGCTCCCGGAACTGGATGGAGAGATATCAGAGCAGGAACATGTGAGAGGGATCCACTGTGGGTCCTTGTCAGTCCTGGTTGGGAGAGGCCCTTAGGGCAAGGCAGAGCCCTGTTCTACTAAACAGGCCGTCCTCCTGTGGAAACAAAGCCAACTGGGGCATTTGGGGTTTATCTGGACGAGAGGGTTGGTTTGCTTTTGCCCTGGGCTCCGTGCCCAGGACGTGCGTCTCTCTCTATGGTCTCAGTCTGATGAGGGAAAGTATGGTGATGCTTATCTTTCTCCTGGGATGCAGTTCACTTTGTCCCCACAATGATTGCAGAGTGATCAGAGCAGTCAGGCAGGAGAGGGCAGATACCTCTGGTCAGCGTCCTAAGGTGTGAGCGGGCCTGATGCACACGGAGCTGGTGCCCATACTGCCTAGTGAACTCCCAGACCGCATGTTTGTGATTCAGGGAGTCCAGTTGCTTCTGGTGGTTGCTAAGTGTGGCTGGGCCAGATGCCAGAGGATGGGGACTGTGGGGAGGTCTGCTCCTGCCCCTGCTTTCCCATCACCCCTACTGGCTCCTGGCCCCCAGCTGGAGTTGTGTCTCCACCCTGCCTGCCCTGGCAGGTCTCCCTATCTGGAGTCTGTCAATGTGCCCCTTGGCATGGTCGGTATTCAGTTGTGGGAGAGGAGAGGACTTGCCTCCTGCCTGGAGGAAGGCTTGTCTCAGCAGGCATAGAGGAGAGCAACTCCCTCCCTAGGCTACTCACCTTTGGGATGAGGCTGGCTCTGGCTCCTTAGGGAGCAGCTGGGTTTGTATCTGACCCATTTGCCAGAACCCAGCCGCTCCTCTTGGTGGGTCCTGGCTGACTGTGTGTCACCTCCTGAGAGTGTCTATGTGGGTCCACAACCCCCTATAAACAGCACCCCAAGGCCTGCTTGAGGAGGCGAGGCCAGGCCCTACCCAGGGTCAGCTACTTTTCCACCGCCCATAGCAACCTCCACCCTCCAGTCCTGCCAGTACTTTGAAGGTAGGAGCCAGGAGGCAAAGTCAAAATTGTCTGGAGAGTAAACAGCTGAGGACCCAGTTTGGCCTGGCTAGGCTGCTGGCTGTGGCTACAAAGGGACACTGTGAGGGATGCCCTTGGAGCAGAAGGGAGCCATTCAGTCTTCTCAGGACGGGACTTGCTTGTTAAATAGGCAGGGAGGACCCCAGTGGCATGTGGACAGCAGGAAGGGGCAAGTGGGGGTGGGAGCAGCTAGTGGCCCTGCTCTGGGGGAGCTTAAGGCCCCTGGCCAGTAGAACAGGAAGTCCACTCTGGCTCTAGAAGGGAGCTCCTTCGATTCAGGATGGGCCAGCCCTGTCTGGGCCCTGTGACGGACAATAAAGCCCAACAGGTACTAGTCCCTACCTAGTGGTTTGTGGGATTGCCACACTGTAGCATCCTGCTACATGAGGTGGGACTTCTCAGCTCTGGTGGCCAGGCTGTCCCTTTGCTTAGAGTGCTTTGTGAATGCATCTGTCTTCCCTTTGCCCTGAGATGAGAAAGGGTATGCAGTAGCACAGTACCTGCTGTCACATTCGGGGGTCGGGTACACTGTAGTTATCCCATTGTACAGGTGAGGAAACTGAGGTCAGCCGAGTTGCACAAGGTTGCAGTGTGCTAGGCTCAACCCTTGCCCATGGTTCTGCCCTTGGGGGTGGGTGCTACAGCCCAGATCACCTCTTCCCATCGCTCCCTGTGGCCTTGCTGCCTGGAGGACACCCTGGCTGAGTGCAGAACATGAGGGAGTGACTCCCCAAGTGTTGATGCACTTATGGGCTTCTGGGCAGACCTGCTCTGTACGGAGCTCCCACATCTACCTGTGACGTTGTCTCACAGGCGGGCTAGGTAGCTGAGAGGTAGGTCTGAACCCTGCTCAGCTTGTTTGCTTACAGGTAGTCTGGGAGAGTGCTGGTGGCAGCTGCAGGGCTCACGCAGGATCCTAGACTTTGTGCCCGCTCCAGTGTCTGGCCTGGCAGTGGTGTCTGTCTGGACTTATTTGGTAGTGGATCCCAAGGGACAGAGCTGAGGGGCCCACTGGCCCCCACTCCAGCTGCGGCTGAGCAGTGGTCCTGTCTGAGGCAGAGAGAGGGTGAAGGGGCAGAGGCACAGAGGGATTCTGAGCAAGTAGGGTTCTGGGTGACATCCTCTCAGGCATTTAGGGTCCTTAGTGCTAGTGTCCTGTGGTTCTGGGTGCCAGTGGGTCACTGATGGTTAGGCCTGGGGCTTGCTCCTGAGCTTGCTGATCTGGGCTGGTCTGCACAGCAGCACATCCTTATGGTAGGAGCAAGCCCTGCTCTGCCACTTGGCTGACTAGGGTCAGAAAGGGGTCTAAGGATGTGCCTGCCGCAGGCTCCTGATGCTCCTGGCAGAGGACCACATGGTGAAGTCCTGCGGGAATTGATCCCAGCATCAGAGGGAGTGGAAGCCTGAGATTCCCCAATCTTCCCCTCTCCAGGACCCCAAAGTCACTTGTACAAAGGAGAAAAGGTTTGCTTTGTTAGCAGGTTGTTTTCTAAGTAATTCATAGTATGAATAAGAGAGAGAGAGAGAGAGAGAGAGAGAGAGAGAGAGAGAGAGAGAGAGAGAGAGAGAGAGATTGTGCTTCTTAGACCATCCCTGGGGACCCAGCCCTTGGAGGCCTGGTGAGGTTTTTTATTCCTGCTAAAGCAGGAGGGAGGCCTTGGTGGGGAACGCTTGGCTGAGGGCCTGCAGAGCAGCGAGGGCTACCAGTCTCCAGGGAGTCTGATACCTGCATCAGCTTGCAGTCTCTGCTCTAGTTCTGAATGAATGAGCATTGGGTGATGAATGGAACAGAAAGATTGTGAAAACGAATGTGACTGCCTGTTGTAAAATCTTACCACTGAAGGCAGAGCTTCAGAGTGCCAGAACTCGGTTATCAGTGGCTGGGAATAGTCCAGAGGTATGTGGCAGGTTCTGTGAAGGAGCTGAACTTGAACTCAGGCCTTCTGATTCCTCACCTAGTGCTCTTCCTGCTGGTGGGAGTCTCAGTGGAGGGACCTTTGTGCCCTCTTTCCTCAGGCCTGCACCTGCTGCGCTGCAGGATGCATTCCACAAGCAAAGAAGTATTGGTTCTCATTGGTGCATAAAGAAATCACCACAGATTTAACGGATACACTGTGCAGTTTGTTACCACGTGATTTACATGGGTCGGGGGTCTGAGAACAGCTGGACCTGCTTCTCAGTGCTGGCGTCACCCCCTGAAGTCTAGGCATCAGCCGGGCTGCTTTCTAGAGCTTGGTGTCCTCCTAGTGGAATTGTGGGTAGAATTCATATCTTTGTGACTGTGGCCCTGGGGTCTCTGTTTTTTGGCTGGCCATTGGCTGGGGCTGCTTTCGGCACCTGGTGGCTCCTGCAGTGCCCTGCCCCACCACTCTTGGGTGGCCAGCTAGCTGCTGTCTTCCAGTCTTATATCCTGTAACCGTCAGCGCAGCAAATGAGTGACTAGCCTGTGTCTTACCATGTCTAATGCCAGGAGCGCGCCACAGGTTCTTCCTGTGTCAGGGGAAGGGCTTGGCACCAGGTATGACTCCCAAAGGGCTACCCTGGCGTCCACTAGTAACTGAAGTTTGCATGAAGAAGACAGGAGAGAAGGAAAGAGGGGTGAGGGGGAGCCAAGAGGAGCCCCTTTGGAAATGACTAGAGGTACTCTGCTTTCACTTCCGCCTGAGTTGACCTTGTGCTTTAAGCAAGCTCTGGGTTTGGGTCTGATTCTTTGGTTCCTGATATGATTAACTTCACTGAACTGTGAAGCTGCACTTGCTTTTGTTGGTACAGGAAACTAAAGAGCATGGGCAGGGTCATTTCTGTTTGGATGGCCCCTGCCTCTGGAAGACTAGTTAAGGCCAGCTTGACACTGAGGGAGATAAGGGACTCTTTTTACTTCCAGAACCACCCAAAAGACAAGTCTCCTTGATGCCTGTTAGGGTGTACAGAGGGAGTGGTTGTGGGCATGGATGGGAGCGGGAAGTGGCTTGGGAGCTTGGAGGGTAAGGGGCTGGGCTTGGGTTGCTATGGTTCTGCCTGACACTGCAGGATGGAGAATGGCTGCATGGATGTCAGTGGGCCAGTGGGACTTGATCTTGCTGATCAAGAATTAAGGGCCAGCCAGATAGCTCAGCAGACTAAAGTACCTACTTAGGCGAATGCAGAGACTGGGGTTCGATCCTGGGCCTGCCTTGCTGGCCTCACCCCTGGGGCACACTGAGATAGCTATTGAGACTGGGCATGGTGGGGTGCACCTGTTATCCCAGTGCTTGGGAGGCTGAAAACAGGAGAATCACTAAGTGTCTGATCTGTGTAGTGAAACCCTGTAGATCCTGTACTAAATACATTAAAAAAAAAAAGAGTTACAGTCACTGTGACTATATTCATTACAACCAAGCCTTTGCTGGGATGGTCCCAGGGTTGCTGGGTGCTACATCCATCCTGAGTAGGGATCTCAGTCATGACCATGTGCATTGCGAAGGACAAGAGATCGCTCTGGGCCAGTGTCCAGTTTAAACTCCAAGAAGGCTCAGAGGGACTGCCTTAATTGAGAGCCCTCAGCATGAGAGAGTCTCAGAGTCTCAAGCTGAAGTATCTGTGACTTTTTATTGGTAGAATCAGGAAGCAAGGATAAAGGACAAAAGAAAGCTGTCTGGGTAGGAATTCATGTAGAGGATGGGGGAATGACAGGGTGGTCTTCTCTGACTGACTTCAGGGCCAATCTAAGTAATAAGTTAAGCGCATGAGGTGAGGGACAAGGGCCAGACCATATTCCTTAAGGCAATGTATTTTGATTCTACATGGACCTGTGGCTCCATAGGCAGTCTTTTAATCTTTCATGATGCATTCTGGGACATCTTGGACTTGTGTACCCAAAAGTCCCTTATCTCTACATATCCATCTCGTGTATATCTCTAGCCAATGTCCCCTCAAGTAGAGTGTTGGGACAACAACAAAAAACTTAAGAAACTAGATTGGTGTGAGCAAAGATTTATTGTCCAGCGGGGCCTTATCTAGGCCAGAGACCAGGCTTTGTGGATGAGGTTTAGTAGGATGAAAAATAAGGTTGGCCTTCCAAAGACCTTGAGCTATGCCTGCACCTTATCAGGTTGCAAGAACGCAGAGTGATGGCTGGAGACAGGGCTGGGTAGAAGCGCTTGGTGTGTGTGCATGTGAGGGTCTTACCTGGGATCCTGGTGTCCGGATAAGCAGCGGCCACAAAGGTGGAATGGAGCTCAGTCCACTCTGCCCTGCTATGTGGCTGGGTCAGGGGTCTCAGGTAGATTGAATTTTACTTAGAAAAATTATTAAATAAGACATTCTTCAAATGTGAATATCTTAGAGTGAGCTCAGGATTCTTGTGCAAATACAAATAATACTCACTGCTTTTCAGGCCTTTAGAATGGAATCCTGGGCTTCAGGTAGACCTGTATAGTCAGTAGGACCCCAGGGTTTTACTATGTCTGTTTTTTTTTAATTTTTAATTTTGTTATTTTTTTTCTTGTTTCAGAACTTTTGTTTGTTTATTTATTTGTTTTTATGGCTGGCTCAGCCTGCCCTGAGGGCAGGGCTCGTGCAGCATGTGGTGCCAGGGATTGAACCACGGTCCCTGCAGCTGCCTAAGCTTTCCTAAGCAAGTGCTTTAGACCACTGAGCCATCCTGCCGGGCTCTATGTCTGTTTTATGGATAAGAAAGCTGAAGGTCTGATCAGTAATGTAGCTGACAGCAATTTCATGGATGTCAATGGCAGAGCCAGGGCAGAGTCCCTACCATTTTGCCTTGCCCCTTGATGAGTTCAGTGGCCCTTGGTCTTTGGAGTATGTTAGGGCTATATGGGGCCATGGATGTCATCCAGGTGTCCTTCTGCAGAGGACCACAGTGAACAGACTTCCCAGGTACTTCTGATACAGAGCCAGGATTGCAAACCTTTGGGGCAAAGTTTTGCTGATTAAATCAAGAAGTCACTAAGTAGATGCAGAGGGTATCATTCACCTTGAATAACTCATCATTTTATTGAGGGGCATACTCTTGGGATCAAATCAAACCATACTGCTTTTTTTTTGTATTTTAGGGAAAGGTTCACAGGGTGTTCAGGATCTCATTAGTAGATCAGACTCCTAATGATCCACCTGTTTACAGCCGTCTCAGCATCTCAGTGTGAACGCGCCCTGGGGCAGGGCTGGCACAGCAGGCCCGGGGATTGAACCTCTGGCCCCTGTGCCTGCTTGCAGGCACTTTTAATCTGCTGAGCTATTTGGCCAGCTCAAACCATACTGTTATACGATTTAGATCTGAAGAGGCTCCTGAGCAGGCCTGGTGGTGCACACCTATAATCCCAGCCCTCAGGAGGTTGAGGCAGAAGAATGGCTGTGAGTTGGAGGCTATCCTGGGCCACAGAGTGAGCCTGAACTGTATAATGAAGCCTTGTCTCAAAAAAAAGAAAGCTCTTGAAAGCCTCATGTATTTGGAGGGTGACTGAATTATGGGGTGGCATAGCTGACTTGCTGCTATAAGATGGCACCCAGTGGGAAGAGGCAGGATTCTGGGGTGTGTTTGGGTAGGGTGTCTCTCTCTTTCTGGCTCTGGACTTTACTCTCTGCTTTCTGGCTGCCACGGCATGAACAGCTTTCTTCTTCAGTGTCTTTTTCCATCCTCTTCTGCTTTGGAGCTGATAGGCTATGAGCCGAAATCTCCATGAACTGTAAGCCATGATCCACATCTCCTCCTTGAAGCGGTGGCTGTTGGGTATTGTGTCTCAACAGTGAGGAACTAAGACACATATACTTGTGTTTGATGTCTGAAATTCAGTCTTTATGGAGGACCTACTGTGTGTAAGACTAAGGGTTCTGGGCTGAATATTTCAGGGAATCCCCAGGGCCAAGAGCCTTGCTTTGGCTTTACATATTCCTTTGCTTTGTAGTGCTGTTTGGGCATGGCTCATCCCCAAAGACTTGTGCTGGGAGCTTGGTCCCCAGTGTGTGTGAGGGGTGTTTCAGGGGTGGACCCTGAAAAAGCAGGTCCTAGTGCAAGCTAGATAGGGCATGGGCCACTGCATTTGAGAATAATGCATGTAATTCTTGTGGCCTGGCCACTGACTCTCTGGCTTTATTGCTTCATTGGTCTCTTTTGCATGTGCTCCCACCATTGCTATGCCATCCTCCTTGAGGTATTTATTAGAGGCCACACAGATGAGGCCACCTCATACTGAATATCAGCCTTCAAGACTGAAAAAGTGCAATAAATTATTTTTTTTATCAAGTGTAGGTAGCCTGAGGTATTTTTTTTTTTTTTTTTTTTTTTTTTAATGTGGTGCCGGGGATTGAACTGCGGTCCCTGTGGTTGCCTAAGCTTTCCTAAGCAGTAACTTTAGACCGCTGAACCATCTCGCCAGCCCCTCAGATATTTTGTTATAGCCATAGTAACAGGTGAATAATCTTTGCTGAGAGGTGCCCATGTGTGCATTAGTAGGGTGGAAATGATGAAGTCTTCTGGTTGCTTTGATCTTCAGGTAGAGTTTGTGATTGAACCCAGCCCTTGCACACTTGCATATACTAGGAAAGTGTTCTAAGGCTGAGCTATACACCTGGATTTTAAATTTTTTCCTTCACGTTCTACTGGAGCCCAATGCCATGTGCATGTTAGGAAAGCGGTCTGCCAGTAATGTATGGACCCGGCACCCTTTCTTTCTCACTTTTTACTTTTTCAAGGCAGGGTCTCAGTGTGTCGTCCAGGCTGGCCTTGGTCTCATGATCCTCATGCCTTAACCTTCTGAGTGCTGGGATTACAGGGGAGAGCCACCCTACCCAGCTCTAACTTTTGATTTTGAGACAGGTGCTGGCCGAGTTGACTGTCATAGTTTCAAGTCAGCAATCTTCTGGCCTGGCAGGATGGCTCAGTGGTCTAAAGCTTAGGCGGCTGCAGGGACTGCGGTTTGATCCCCGGTACCACATGCTGCGCCAGCCCTGCCCTCAGGGCAGACTGAGCCGGCCATAAAAATAAATAAATAAATCAAGTCAGCAATCTTCTTGCCTCAGATTCCTGAAGAGCTGAGATTATAGAACCCCATTCTCAATGGGGTTTGTCTTTATACTTTGGGTGCCCACCTCCTGGCTCAGACCTCTCCGGCTGTGTGGCCTGGGATGCCGCCTAACACCTCCCCGCAGCCTTCTCTGCCCCTCCTCAATTTACATGGATCTGAATCTGTAGTTTCATGAATTTGGGGCAGCAATTCAACAGGATCCTCCACAGGAAGGGCTTTGCTTTCTTTCCCCAGCTCTGTGGGCGGTGTTATTGATGTTCCTGCCTCCTTCTGATAGGGCTTGAGAAAGCCATTGGATTTCTCCACCTTCAAGGGGTGCCTCTTGTTTGCAGTGATTTATTGCACTTCCAGCACTGACAGTCACAAGGAATTGCATGTTTATTCAGGCACAGAATCTCTTCCTCCAAAATGTGTGCGTGGAGGAGCAGTAAGAAGAGCGAGTGTGGAAGGTCTTCCTGGCGAGGAGGAGAGATTCCCTGCTGGATTTCCTCAGCATGTCTGCCCCTCAGCCAGCTGGGCTTCTTGAATCAATTTACAGACAACTGCCAAGAAAGCTAGATGTTATTAATTTCAGAAGTGGATGAAAATTTGAAATTCAGTCAGAGTTTGTAGGGTGCTTATAGGGCCCAGAATTATGCTCAAGGGCCAGAGGGTGAAAACTAAAAAAGACAGATGGTACCTTAAGGTTACAGCAAAGGAGAGATAAAACCACCGAACCTCGTGCAAGTGGGGATGAAAGGAACTTGGAAGAGCTGAGCATAAACATAGAGGAGAGAGAGGTGACTTCTGAGTGGGGCTTTGCACTCTGAGCAGGAGTGTGACCAGCAGAAGAAAGGGTGGAGGTGTGGCGTGGGCTCAAGGTGCTTCTGCTCAGCTCTGTGTGTGTGTGTGTGTGTGTGTGTGTGTGTGTGTGTGTGTGTTTGTGAGATGACCTTGAAGCAACCAGTGGGCAGCTGCTCAGGCACCCATGCATAAGGATACAGCATTGTCACAGAAAACTGGCCTAGTTAGCAAAGTGTCACCTGGAACTTTCCCTTCCCCACTTTAGTTTGGAGTGGGGAGAGATCACCCACCTTTCAGTGATGAGTAGTAAGAGGGATGCTAAGTGCTTTTGGGAGTTTCACACCCCACACTTGCTGTTGGTATCTGAAAGGCCACGGGTTGCTGGTCTATAGGGATGTTGTGGTTGTGCTTGTCTGAAGGAGTATACCTTACAGTGCCGGCTCAGCTCAGCCTGGCTTTCTGGAATTGAGCTGCAGTCCTTTTTTTTTGGATGGATCACTGTGGTGCAGTCTGTGCGTTTTAGCCAGACCTGAACAGAAGAATGACCACCTTGGCACAGGCAGAAGTAGATGAAGGGTCTGGCTGCATGCATTGCATTGCCTGGTTCCTTCCCATGATGCAGTGCCCAGTGGGGTTGTACTTCTTGTCAAACCCCTTGATGTGTCCTTTTCTGTATTATATTTTTCTAGCCCCTGAGTAAGTTCTCTGCTGCATCTTGCTACATCTCTTTCAATAGGCCAGCAGTTCTGAACCTTCCTCCCAATTGCACCTGGTGGCTGTGAAGCAGGGGGTGGCGGACTGCAGGAGTCTCCTAGGAAAGACGCAGCTCAGGCCCAAAGCGGAGACAAGTCAGCTATCACTCTCCTCTGCCCCCGACAGAGTCTCACTAACTTGTCCAGGCTGCCTTGAATTCATGATTCCCTTGCAGCCTTTTGAGTAGCTATGGGAACTTCCACACCCACCTTCTCAGAGAGAGCTTTTGATGTTGTGTGAGCATAATTCTTGCTGAGCTGTTGGTCCCTACCCTTGAATAACTAACTCCTTTTCAAACCAGACATGTGAGCAGCACTATAGCATCTGGGAGCCTGTAGGTAAACTTACCTTCTCTGTTTACCAGGACTCGATGGCCAGCAAGGAGCCCTGTGGAGGGCTGTGGGACTTCAGACTCCTGGGAAGGTGTAGGAGGGTCAGGGCCTTTGGAAAGAGGGTACCAAGTCCCCAGTCTTCATCACCCAAGGTTACAAGTTAAGGAGAACTGTTGGGATAGCCCACGGTGGCCTCAGTATATTTCTAGGCTTATGGTAGAGTAAGTGTAGTGGTTCATACATTGTGTCAACTTGGCTAGATGCCTGATGGTCAACACATTTTATCAATTTGGCTGCATTGCCTGGCTGTTTCACACTGTGAGCCATGAGGGCCTTGCCCCAGAAAAGCTCGACTTGGACTTGATCTCCTGGCTTTCTGCACAGACTTGTAAGCCTCTGGATTGGACCCTTCAGCTTTCTGTAGCAGATTCTTCTGCCTTCTGTTGCAGACACAACTGCTGACCCTTAGCGACTGTTAGGAACCGGTAGAAACCGGAAAAGACCAGCAGAGACCATTAGGTATGGAACACTGCAGTGAATATAAAAGCCTTGGGACTGAATCCTTCAGTTGGCAGTGTGCAGATGCTCTCAGCACACTTCCCCATCTGACTCTGGGACTGGCACATCTTGTGTTATATCTGTTCCTCTAGTAAAACCCTGACTAGAATAAGACTGCCTCCAAAACTAGAAGCTTATGGACTAGAGAATTGAGGTTCACCACAGAGGAGAATGTTCCTATGCCCATATCCGGTTGCTTCAGTCCACCAGGTTAGTGCTTCCATGTTGCAGGTGGCCTGAGGCCTCCCAGGAT
The DNA here is from genome assembly GCA_004027025.1 of Myocastor coypus. Taxonomy (NCBI): domain Eukaryota; kingdom Metazoa; phylum Chordata; class Mammalia; order Rodentia; family Myocastoridae; genus Myocastor; species Myocastor coypus. Next base: position 1,798 of record PVJA010008851.1, on the reverse strand, counting down.
AGTGGCCATATATAAGGGCATTTCCCAGAATCCCTTTCTCTCCATAGACGTAGCTTGGTATGCATTGTGAATGATGTTTTACATGACATTTTAAAGACAGAAGTGAAGGAGGACCATATTCCTGTCTACTTGGGAGGCTGGCACAGGGCCCAGGTCGCCGTGTAGCTTTGTGCATGGGCACTTACCTGAGGTGGGAAGACAATCCCAGATTAGCTGAGTGGACCCTAGATGGAAACACAGGCAAGTACCCTTATAGTAGAGGCAGTGGAAGACTCGAGATAAGCAAAGGAAGAGCACTGTGGAGATGCAGTGGGGAGTATTGGAGGAGGCTGACCTTGAAAGCAGAAGTAAAGCCAAGGAGCTGTGGCAGCAGCCATGACTGAGGCAGGGAAGGAAAGAGTTCTCTCCGCTAGCTTACAGAGTGAGCGTTTGATCTTGGCCTGGAGAGACCAGTCCTGGGCTTCCAGTACTGTGCTGGTGTCAAAGCCCTTGGAAGAGACAGAGAAACAGGTGTGGGAGATGGACAGATGTCACGGGGCAGGGCATGAGCAGACGTCAGTGGGTAGGCTTTGCCTTGCTGCTGCTGTGCTTGGGTGGGATAAAAGGGAGGCAATGTGCTTCCTCCCTTGCTCCAGACTGATGGCTTTCCAAATAGCATCCACACTTTTGCTCTGCCATGTTTGCGTGCAGCACCTAGGGCTTGGGTTGGGGTTGGCAGACTTCCGAGGAGACAGGTTGAGCACCCCATCTCCTTCCTTTGGGTGTTAATGGCTGGTGCCTTCCCTGAATCCCATCCGCTGAATGCTGAGGTGTTAGGTTTAGGGTAGACCTCACAGTGAAGATCCCTTTTAATTCTCCCAGGACCCCAGAGTAGGCCTTGCTGTTACTTCCTCTGTTGTACAAGTGGCACAGTCTTCAGGACAGCTCAGAGAAGGAGCGTGGTTTTGCCTACAATACAGATGTGGAAACAAGCCTAGGAACCAACTCAACACTACAGCACACAGATGACCAGACAGGTCCTGGCCCCAAAGGAGGTCACTGGCCCTGAAGAGGCTGCTTGGCATAGAACTGCTTCTTCTGTGCCCTGGAGAAGGTGGACACAATCCCAGAGAAAGGGGCAGGGACATAATCTTCCAAGGCCACTCCATGATTGTTACACGCATGGGAGAAAACTCAGGCTCAACTTCTGGGAACCACTCTCACAGGATTTAGGGGAGTTGGGAAAGGCACCACCCTTCTTCCTTCTAGAGGCCCTGTGTAGGGGTGTGGAGCACTCAGTAGCTCTTGGAAGTGGAAGTGGGGGGAAAAGTTCTTTTATACCCAACTTTATAAATTTTCACTATCACATGGGATAAAACATGTGGGGTGGTAGATAGAAAGGGGTTCCCAGTCCTTCATGGGGCTTTGTCTGCCATCAGTAGACACTGTACAGAGGATTTTAATGGGTCAAGGGAATGAAATCTTAAAGTGAAACTTGCCTTCTGCTCAGCTGCTTGCAAAAGGTAGGCTGGCAGCTCTTCAGCAACTTGTTATTCTTTGCAGAAGCTGGCAACAGTGACTGTGAGGGCAATGACAACATGTCCCTTGATCCTTTGCCTCATTGTTACCCCATATGTTGTAATTTGGGAGGAAATGACACAATGACGTGATGTCTTTATTATCAGTCTTCTGGAGAAGGCAAGGGCTGAGCCAAGGGGTCTGGGATGAGCTAACCTTGCCTCTGCAGTATCCAGGGGGCTGCAAGCAGCACTAGCTTTTTTTTTTTTTTTTTTTTTTTTTTTTTTTTTTTTTTTTTTTT
>PVJA010008850.1:22929-62951 GCA_004027025.1 Myocastor coypus | reverse complement strand
TTTGGACTAAGAGGAAGCAGATACATATACAATCAAAGGTTTTGCAATTGCAGTGTGCCACCAGTGAAGCTTGTGACGTTGGAGGCTATTGAATCTAAGCCTCCTAAAGCTCATCTCACCAATCTAGCTCTGTGTTCCATGCATTGTAATTAAGGATTTTTTTTTTTCTTGCTGGGTGGTCAAGGGCAAGTCGAAGCAAGACCTGTATAACTAAACATTCTTTTTTTTGTATCTTCCAGGGTCAAATCCCCTCACGATTAAATTTGAGACCATAGACAGTACTTTGTAGAACTGTTGTTAGTGTCAGCCTTCGGGACGAGTCACGGCCATTGCTTGGCCATGGTTTTTTGTTTTTTGGGTTTTTTTTTTTTTTTTTTCTTTTGGTGGCTGGTGGCTCAGCTGGCCCTGGGGGAGGGGCTGGCACAGTGTGTGGTGTCAAAGATAGAACTGTGGTCCCTACACTTTGCCTAAGCTTGCCTAAGCAGGTGCTTTAGAACACTGAGCTGTGTTTACTGGTCATTTTTTTTTTTTTTTACTGTACATTTTTTATTTCTTCTCTGGATGAACATCTATTCCATTCTCTGCATTTGTATTACATGTTCATCTTCTTTTACATCACTGTAGCTGCTTCTTATATGTGTTAATACAGGCCCTGCTGCTGTCTGAATGTATCATCTGAGAATCTGCATCTTGAAACTTAATCGTCAGTGTGATAAGAGTTGGAGTGGGGATTGGGGAGTGGCTCAGACGTGAAGGTGGAGCCCACAGGAAGGAACCTAATGACCTTAAAGAGAACGCGCAAGGGAGCTGGTGGTCTCTTCACCCTTCTGTGCCTTCCACAAGGTGTTGTTTTGGAAGCAGAAAACAGCTCTCCTCAGATACTGGATCTGCTGCCACCTGGGCCTGAGGCCTCTCAGCCTCCAGAACTGTGGGAAATAAATACATTTTTAGTATTAATGAAGAACTTCATCTGTCATATGTTGCTATAGCAGCAAAAGCAGACCAAGACAAGCCCTTATCAGGTACCAGTTGCAAAAGCTGGTCCCCTTCTATAGATTTTCTTGATGGTATGCTTTGAAGCACAAAAGTTAATAATTTTAATAAAGTTCAACTTAACTTTCTTTTTCCTGTTTTTCACTCATGTTTTTAGTGCCATATCTAGGAAACCATGCCTAAATCCGTGGCGTGAAGATTTTTCTATGTTTCTCCAAAGACTATTATAGCTTGAGCTCTTACATTTAGGTCTTGGATGCATTTTAGATTAATATCTGTGTGTGGTGTGAGATAGGGGTCCAACTCCTTTCTTTTGCATATCAGCATTTTATTCCAGGACCATTTTGGGGAAAGGTGAATCCTTTCCATTTGAATTTTCCTAAGACGCTCTAGGGTAAAATCAATTGATTATAATAAAGGGGGGTATTGGATCTCAATTATATTCCATTCATTGATCTACCTGCCAGCACAATTACCATATTGATGACTAGTTTTGTAGTAAGTTTTGAAATTAGGAATTTGTCAGTTCTCTCTTCTTTTGCAATGTGACTTTTTATGTTATATTACTTTCAAATAGAGAGTTCTACTTTCTCTTTTTCAATCTGCATGTATGTCCTTCTTTTTTAATTTTTTTTTTTTTTTTTATCTAACTGTGCACCAGTACAAATTTTGGATGGAAATAGTAAGGCGGTGACAACTGTATTTTGATTTTGGTCTTGGGGAGACGCATTCATTCTTTCAGCATTTAATATGTTATTTGGGGGGCTGGGAGATAGTTCAGTGGAATAAGTTGTTGCCTGCCAAATGTGAGGTCCTGGGTTTGATCCCTGGTACCGCAAAAGAAAGAAAGAAAGAGAGAGAGAGAAAGAGAGAGAGAGAGAAAGGAAGGAAGAAAGAAAGAAAGAAAGAAAGAAAGAAAGAAAGAAAGAAAGAAAGAAAGAAAGAAAGAAAGGTATTTGTGGGTTGTTCCTGGGTGCTCTTGATTAATTAAAGAAGTTCTTTTCTGTCCCTAGTTTGTTATATGTTTTCCTCATAAGGGGTGTTATTGTTATTTTATAAAAATGTGGCTGTTTTTTTTTCTCTTTTTCCTTTTTCTTTCCCTGTTTTGATTTCTCTCCAGAGCCCAGTAGGACATCAGAATAACATCAGGAAAGAGGAAGTGGCAGGCTGCTGTGTGTCCACTCCCTGTGGTGCCCCAGGAGCACGCATCTGCCACCTTCTCACTCCCGGGCTACTCTGACCTAGCAGCGTCCCTGCTGTTCTGGCATGAGGTATGCCCCCAAGACTTTGATCTGTCTGCCTGACTTACTGTCTCCTGGTTGTGGATCCATGGCTTCCTGTCACCCTTCTTTTGGTCTCAGATCCCTTCTCTGCCCCTTTCCAGGTGTCCTGGGCTGCTTTGGCAGCTGTTGGAATTTGGGAAGCCAAAGGCTATTTTTCAGACAGTAGAATTTCCTTTTCACACTTGTACCCAGTCACATTCCACAAATATTTCATGAGCACTTTTTTATGCTGAGCATAATTTGTGTTGGATTCTGACAATAATCAAAATAACCTTATGCGGCTGTTCTTGTTTTGGTCCCATTTTACAGAAGAAGAACAAAAGAAGCTTCCTGTAGCTAAGTAATCTGTCGAAGTCTCCATACAGGATAAATTGCACAGGCAGAATTTCATTACAGATCTGTCCATTAAAAGAGTTCTTGTAGTCACGAATACTGCGACAGAACTCAGAATCTCAGTTCTCACACTGGAATCAGCAGAAAAACCTAAAGTCTAATGAAGTTTGTTCCAAATACAAGGCTCTGATGAGCCCCAACCTTGCCAACTGTTGTGGCCTTGTCTTTCAAAAGCACACCCCCACAGGATGCTTCATGCTGACTCCATTTCTATTTGTTTTCTCTACTTCCACTCAAATGCCTCTCTCACAATTCCTGACTCTAAATGCACTGCCAACGCGCATTCTTGGATCAAAACTCAACTGAGCACTTGTTCCCCTTGTAAGTCTCTCTGACTTACCCCAGGCTGTGCCTCTTCACATCCTGGCCATGCCTGCTCGGTAGAACTCATCACACTTGTGTCTTCCTCCTGCTTCCTCAGCCCTATAACTGATCACCACAGCGACTTCAGTGAGGCCTATCATCCACTTTCCCACAGCCCTATGATCCAGCACACTGCCTAGCCCATATTAGGTCCCTACCCACTGTTTCTTAAATCACTAATTGTCATCTGTATTGTGGGACTTTATAGACAGACTATCTCTCTAGCTGGAGGGTTTAGATAGCTCCCTTCCCAAAGAGAATAATGGAAGGGAGTATTTTTCTTGTTCTCTTCCTTTCTAGGGAATTTGAATTTTACACTAAGGGGCTCAAGTCTGTGACGTTTGTGCTTCAGAGAAATAAGACTACTTTTTTTAATGCTGAATGACGCAGCTCACAGTCACCAAGTCACCATAAAGGAAACTTAGGAAAGATGGGAATGCGAAGGAGGAAGCCAAAGGCCTTGCTCTGAATGCTCAGCAAAAGCACCCCAACCTTTGAGACACCTGACAGGGATTCTTTTGCCGATCAAGAGACCTGCTGTCAAGGTCAGAGACCACCTTCACACTCAAGCCCAAGATGTTCATTCCTCTAGCTACTGTACAAAAGAATAAGTTGAGCTCTGCCTCCAATGCCAGCTTGGTGAAAACAACCCAACTGCAAGCAGTGGGACTTTGCGAGCGCTTGGTGGTAACACTTAGAGCAGGGATTCAGTTTTCTCCTCTGAGAGAAGGCTGTGAGGTCAGGCCTGGAATGGCAGTGCCTAACAGTCCCCAAAAGGCTCCCGAAACTCATCCTTGCCAGTTTCTCTCCAAGCCCTGGCACAAGTTGGGCTGAAGGCACACATGTTACTTCATTTAAGTTCAAATGTTGAACCACTGGATATTTTTTCTTCTGGGCTTTCTGTTAACTCTGTCTACAAAATGTGGTTTTAAGAAATATGACTCCTGGTCATTTATCTAGCAGACCATACTGGGATCAGTGAGCGCCATCCTTTCTCTAGGCTTTCACATTCTATTAGGATGGGATCTTTTACCAGGAAATTCATTCAGACGGGGGAGTTCATTTGAGGTTGAAACTGTAAAGTGGCCAATTATCTCTAAGGCATTGGGTGCATATGATCTTTACCCCAAACTTTGGAAATAAAGACAACATTTAGCAAATGTTCTCCTCCAAAACTAATGTTTTGGAAAGAATAACAGCATGTTAGGAATAAATTACATGGTCTTTAGTGCATTTTAGTGTTATTGCCTGTTAACACGCAGTGTGATGTGCCAACTCATGCGAGAACTTGAGCCTTCTGAGGCATTGGCCTCAGAGTTGTTGAGCTTATGGCATCCGAGTTATGTCACTGAACAGGCTGAGGGACCCTGGGGTCATGTCTGTGGGAGCTGACCTAGGAAAGCCAGGAGAATCACAGGTTGTCCTTCCACTCTTATCTAGACCTTTAACACACTCTGGATCAAGGAATCTAAGGACTTCCACCAAGGACTACCCATTTTCCCTCTCATAGAACATCCTGATTCTAAAACACAGTCTCCTATTATACCTAACAAAGGTAACAATGTTGGATGTACTAACTGTAAGGTCCCCTGCTGGGGACTATGGATGGATAATAGAATCTTTCAAAACAACTTCGATTCCATATGAGAGATTCCTCAATAGCCACAGAAAGTAGATTCATGATTTCCTAGTCCTGGCAGAATAGGGTTATTGGACTATTGGCTGAAGAAGGAGGGTGTTTGCCTTGGAAAAAGGGAAAATGATCTAAAATTGATTAGGGGGATGAGAAAGAGTATCTTTTCAGATGCATGCCACCAGACATCTTCCAGGACAATGCAAGTACTGGCTTTGGGAAGCTGCCAAGCTTCTGCTGTGACACTTGAATGCTTGGCCTCTGCCTCAGTTACTCTTCTCTCGTTGCTGAGACAAGCACCCGGCACTCACAATGAGGGAAGGAAAGGTTTATTTATCTCACAGTTACTGGAGGTTTGAGTCCATATTCAGCTGGTTCCAAGGCAGAGAGGCGCATGGCAGAGGACAACCTTCCATGATGGCAGAGAGCAAGAGCTCTGGGAGAGCTCGCAGCAACACAAGAAGGTAACTTCTCTTCCTACCTTACACTGAAATGCAAATCACCTGCCCCAGGGGAGGGGCAGCACCCATTTCCACAATAATCAATTATGAATTCTAGAAAGAACCCCATGACTGCATTAGGCTTTTCGGGGACACCTATACACAAACCATAACATTCCGCCCCTGGACCCCCAAAGACTCATGCACACCCGTGTAAGCAAAAGACATTCTAGTCCATCTCTTAAGAGTTACCAGTTTCAGCATTGCTGAAAAGTCCAAGTCCCAAGTCTCTGTGAGCCTCTATGGAAATTAAACACATCCAACATTCAAAGGCACAAGATACACATTACCATTCCAAAAGTTTCACACAGCAGGATACCAAGCATTGGGACCAGCACAAGTCCAAAATCCAGAAGGGCCAATATTAAATCTTGTACATCCTTGTGGAACATCTGAAGCAACCTGTGACAAATTGTAAGCTCCATGCAGCTCTGCCCTACGGCACTCTTGGTGATTGTAGCTCCCATGGCTTCTCTCTCAGGCTGGCTTTGGTCCTTCTTTGCAAAGTCCATGTTCCTGGCTTTTCCAAACTTCTGGGGTTTCCACTGAACAGGCTTCTCACTCACAGCTTTGCACACTGCCCTCTCAGGGGCACACTGTCTGGCCTCCCAGGCCTTCTGTAATCTAGGTGGAAGCCTTCTTAACCTCAGAATTTCTGCATTCTCGATGTACCTAAAACAACTGCCACGTGGATGATGTTGCGGTCTGCCACCAGCTGGAGCAGTAGCCAAGTTTCCTTCTTTCTTGGCTGTAGGGGTTAAGTGCATGGATTGCTGAGCACTCTGACCCTGATTCTGAGGAATAAATTCTCCATGCCAGCGCCATTCTGGAACCTGGTGCTTCTGCCTCCACCATTCTGGAACGAAGGGCTCAGTGGCATTTGCTTCAAGGCTAGGTCCCTGACCTTTGCAATTCTGAGACTGCAAAGGGTGGAGATCTGCCACTTCCTGTGATGCCCTCAGGCTATCTTTTTCATTCTCGAGTTCTTTCAGCAATGGAGTTCCTCTGGTCTGAGTTCTGACCAGAATCTCCCCTACAGAAAAGCTGAAGCTGTTCCAGCTCTTTACAAGTAGAGGACCTCTCAAAACCTTTCCTATCTCTGCCCAAAAGCCATTTCTAAACACTTGTAATCCACATAGTCAGGTTCAACCACAGCAATGACCCCACTCCTGGTACCAAATTCTGTCTTAGTTATTCTTCTCTCATTGCTGAGACAAACACCTGACACTCAAAATGAGGGAAGGAAAAGTTTATTTATTTCACAGTTACTGGAGGTTTGAGTTCATATTCAGCTGGTCCAAGGCAGAGAGGCACATGGCAGAGGGCAACCATCCATGGTGGTGGGCAGAGAGGAAGAGCTCTAGGAGAGGAGAGCTAGCAGCAACTCAAGCAGCTAACTTCTCTTCCTACCTTACACTGAAATGCAAATCACCTGCCCCAGTGGAAGGGCAGCACCCATGTCCACAATAATCAATTATGAATTCCAGAAGCCACCCCATGACTGCATTAGGCTTTAAGGGGACACCTATACACAAACCATAGCAACCTCCCATGCAAAGGCCATGATGCTGCTGACCTAGTGACACAGATCTATTTCCTGTGTTAGGGGCTGAACAGATTCAAAGGAGTATGAGGCAGTACACACACATGCACGCACACACACACACACACACACACACACAAACACACACACATACACACACACAATATTCACCTACCCTGACATAGCTGTGGACTCAACCAGAGATGGCTGCCACTGGACACAGGCCAAGCTTCAGGGAACAGAGCCATTTCTCAACGGGTTAGTGCATTTGTTTGCCGTTGATTTTCCTGACTTGAATAGCAATTCACTTTAATGAACAGTTTCAACCTTTTTGCTATTCTTTCTATTTCTCTTCCCATGTGAGGACTATGTTATTGTTAATGGAAACATAAACGTGACAGAGTAGACAAGCGTACATTGCCCTGAATTTCATATCTGGCCCATTCTCTAGTATAAATTTCCATCCTAGAATCAAGATGAAAATGTCAGACTGTCAGTGTAAGGAAGACAGGGAAGAGGCAACAGGTTTAGCAATCTATACATTACATTATCTTCCAATAGGCATATGTATGAGAAATAATGAATAGGAAAATTCTATTCTGTGATCATAGTTACATACAAATGAGTGATGCATCAACAAAGATTAGCAAGGATCATTAAAAACCAAAAGTAGCACATGCATGTTTTCTGTTTTAAGTCTTTCGGTGCTGTCATTTATTGCTTACATAATATACTTTTAATGGAAGTAGGAGGGAACATAGTGTAATATGTTCCTGATCATTTTTAATTTTGTGTTTATAACTAGATATAAAACTAGTTCTTATTTCTGCCATCCCTTTCTTTCTCTTTTTCATAGAAATCTAACCCCATCATCTGAGAAGTGAGGCTCTAGGTTCAACCCTGGGCAGCCTCCCATCCACTGTGGCCATCTGGCCCCACGCATGGCTGCACATGGCTACATCATTTCTTCTTCTCTAGAAGTGGAGACTAAAAATTCTTTCTTTCTGTCTACAGGGCAGTGCTCACATCTCAGTCACAGGCCTGTGAGTTCCTGAAACCTTGGCAAGGCATCTGAATTTCCTGTGTGATTTGCTTTCCATGGGAAGGTGTCTTAGTTACTTTTCACTCGTTGCTGAGACAAATACCCGACACTCAAAATGAAGGAAGGAGAGGTTACTTAGCTCACAGTTACTGAAGGTTTCAGTCCATATTTGGCTGACCCAAGGCTGAGAGGAACAGAGCAGAGAGAATCCAGTTCATGATGGCAGAACAGCAACAAAATGGTGGCAGAGGCAGCCAATCAATCAGGGCAGCAGAGCAGCAGCAACAGCTTAAGTCTGTCTCTCTGTCTCTCTTTATATTGCATTCAGGCTCTCTGCCTTAGGATATCCGCCCTAGACCACACACGTGGTCTCATCCTTACTCAGACCAAACATCCCATCAATACTAAAACACAATCCCAGGGATCATGAATCAAGTCTCAATCTATAGAAGCCACACCCCATGACTGCATGAGGCTTTGGGGGGACAACTAGACATAAACCATAACAGAAGGGATGGGAAGGAATAAGGGACCCACGTGATTTAATCTAGGCATCTTACCTGCAGACCAGGCTGCTTCTTAATAACTCCATCATCTGCCTGAGAATCAGTCTATGATTTTCTTAAGTCAGCCTCCTAAGGGTCAAAGGTGAGAGGTCAAAGTCTAGAATGGCAGCTTTGGCTGAATGAGTTCCACTGGCTGTACTCTAATCACACTTTGTCATGGCGAAACCTCTCCATGAGGAAGATCCCAATCCAGTATTCACACATTGTGTGTACGGAACTACCTAGCACACTGTAGTGAGCACAGTTAGAATCTATGCTTAAATCTTACCAGCTGGAACAAATACTTTCACTATCTCTAAGCATCACTTACCTTCTTTGCAACGAGAGGAAATACTGATGTCTGCATCTTGTGGCGGTTCTGAAGGTGAAGTGGAGTGACACTTGAAAAATGTTCTTACATGCCTACTCCATAGTGAGAGTTCAGTAAAGGTTACTAATGACACTCATCATTATTACCGTTATTGTCTTTATTATAACACCTGTCCCTTGTTCACTTTATCCACATCGAAGGGAGCTTGATGATCTTTGGCTTGACGACCTGTGGCTTGATAACCAACGTCGCTTGGCATCTCTAAATCTACTACTACCTCTGAAAAAAAAATACTCACCACACAGGGCGACTAGGAAGATTTATTGGCCTAAGATGCAGGAAACTTGCTCAATTTGCACGGTAAGCATTCAGTAAATAATGCTTGAATCAAGATTTTAATTTGCATAATTCACCTACTTTGTCCTTTTTTTATCTCAGGTTTGCAATTAAAGACAGCATCCTACCCTGCCCTGGGCTGCTTCCAGGAAAGAGCAGCAGGACATGGGGCCAAAGCATTAGCAAGCTTTTGGCAGATGCCTGACAAGGAGTGTGATCACAAGACCTCCGTGCAGAACTTTGACAACTGAATGTGCAAATTACGCTTATTCAAGCTGGAATATCACCCAAGTGGCTTTTGGAACCACAGTAACCACATCCCAGCTGGACTGGGGAAATTAATCTGTCCAGCCAAGGATTTTATTGTTTTTAGTTAAAACTGTGAATCATCAGACGAGCAACTCTCCCGAGCCAGGTGCTGCATGCTGATTATATGTCAACATCTACCTCTCTGGCGACTGAACAGTGATGCCAAAGAGAAACTGTTCCGGGTCTGGGGAGATTTCAAAGGTCAATATCTGAGTGGATTGAACAGACACCTTGGGGACATCACTTAAGACTTAAGACTCAAGTTTTCCTTTTGCAAAATAGGATAATAATAGGAAATACTACCTAGGTTGTTGTCAGGATTAAATAAGATAAAGTGGAAAAAGTGCTTGGAAGAGAACACGATCCCTCATAAATCATGGCCATGTGTTTGCCATAATGATAATAATTACTGTGCTAAGGCCCTTGGATCTTTCGAAAAGCATCATGTTTTCACCTCTGCTCTAATAAGTTTACATTTTGTGGGGGGAGAAAAACTATGTGACAGAGGAAATGATGACACAGCTGTTTGCAACATATGAGAACTAAGAGCAGTCCTTATGTCTGCTTGGCTGGAAATAACTATATAGAAAAAAATATATTAGAGAAAGCCCTCGCAGGAAACTTAGAAGTAAGGGAGGAGAACAGAAAAGGTGAATTTCGTGGATGCTGAATAGCTCGGCAAAACCTGCTTAGCCTATCCTAGTATCTTGAATAAACTCTGGCAGTTTGGATACAACTCCACAAAGAATGAAAGGAAAACCCAAGGTTTTCAGACTTTGCTTAAACCACCTAATACCACCTGCTTTGTACACTGACCCTTGTTTTCATTCTCTTGTCTACTTGGGCACTAACATTCACGACCTAGTTACTGTTCGTTTGCCTTATTAGCTCACCACATGACACTATCCTTCAGGTGTTAATCCCGGTTTCCACAATGATAGTTGCCCCTAACGGACTTTTTGTGTGTGTGGCCAGCTCACCTCATCTTAGGGGCCGGGCTGGCACGTCACATGGTGCCGGGGATGAACTGCTCTGGCGCTGTGCCTAAGCTTGCCTAAGCAAGCATTTGAGACCACTGAGCTATCTCGACAGCACCCCTAGTGAGTTCTTAGAGAAACACCCAAACAGGTTGGTATCCTCAGAATCCCTTCCTCGAATATTCACAGGGAGCCCTCAAGGTTTCAGGAACGAGAATAAAGTATCTTAAGGAGACACTACTGTACCCTAAACATATGAGCAAAGCTTGACTCCAGGTTATTAGAAGCAGGATATGCACGTACTCCACAGAGCCTCTCTACACCGCTACTGGCCCTCTCATTCCTTCACTTGGTCTTCCCAGCACTTAATGCAAGACTTTGCTTCCTATTAGAGATAATTTTTCATATCTATTTACTGGCTACGAGATACATTTTTTAGTTAGTGTTACTGTAATGTTTACTGTCAGTGTTTCTATGAAGCTAGACAAAAACACTCAGAGAGCACGCTGATACTCAGAGAAACACGAGCAAGTCACAAGCTTTAGGCTCTAATTCTGGCTTCTGTTAGTTGGCTAACAGAGGCATGCTGCTGTCTTCTGAAGTGTCCTAAGCATTCTTCTCATTTTTCAGAATAGATGTGACAATACTAATTTTGCCTCCTCGAAGGGTTGCCATTATACAGGGCAATCACAGACATAAAGTTAGGTACACAGGACTTTTTCAAATAAAGCAAACTCTCTCAACTTTATACAAAGTTTTTTGGGGGGAGGATGAGGAGAGAAAGGTAAGACAACCACTATTTTGAAGATTATGAGAAAATTGTAAATATTATTTTATGTTGGAATCTTTTTTCTTATTTGGAGACAGAGAAGAAGGAAAGTAGTGTGTTATTTTGGATTCTTTTGCCAAAAATCTTTTTTTCTTTCATCCCAACATTGGAGAGAGGTAATGATGCAGGTGTCAGGGTTGGCTTGGTTTTTTGCTAACGGTGCATTGCTTAGCTGCATCTTGGACGTGGCTGCCTTACCAGGTACTAAAGTGTTGAAGTAGCTGCCCAGTATTGAATTGGCTCACTCCCATTATTCTTAGCTGACCTCTTGGAAACTATTCATAAAATGTACCAGCAGGGAAAAGGGGAATGTCTTCACTCTCTTGGAGGAACTCAGAACATAGGATCATTTTAGGACTGATCTCCCAAGGCTCTTCAGTTTTCTCATTTCCTAGACATCTTCCTTAGGATATTTTATTGCCAATTACTCATGGCAGGGTTAAGGTTTCCAGGAGCTTTGGAAAGAAAGAGGTATATCAACTATTTTAGTGAGAAGGACCTTGTATGCATGAGATCTGGACCAGAAGGCAAAATATGTTAATTTCAAATTTTTCTAATACTTTTGTGTAATGTGGCCTTGGAACAAATCATTCCATTTAGTTAAATTTTTGTTACCTACCTTATAAAGTTGTGGGAGAGTAAATGATACATATGTATAAAGAAACTTTCCTGAAGACTTAGAACGTAGTAAGCACATAATACATTATAGTCAGTATTAAGCCATGACTCTCACCAACACCAATTTATGATCACCATTCATATCTATTTATATAAATTTAGGGAGAATTTAAGATAATGCTGTGGGCTGGTGAGATAGCTCAGAAGACTAAGCACCTATTTAGGCAAGCTCAATGCTCAAAGAAGCACTAGAACAACTTCAACTCTTCTGAATGGGAGATACTGGTCAGAGCTCAGAACATCAGAAAGCTAATAGAAATCCTACCTGTAAATACCAAGCTGGGGAAGCTTCTGCTGGAATGGATTGCGTTGGTTGTTGGACTCCAGAAAAAATGTGTTATGGCTTGGCAGAAATTGTGTCTTCATTTTTCTCACATCCTGAGACTGTGATTAAGGGCATCAGACTGGTTAATCTAGCAGAAGAAATTCAAAGCAGAGCCGGGCGTGGTGGCTCACGCCTGTAATCCCAGCACTCGGGAGGCTGAGGCAGGAGGATTGGTGCGAGTTCGAGACCAGCCTGGGCTACAAAAGTGAGCTCAGGACCAGCCTCAACTGCATAGTGAGACCCTGTCTCAAAAAGACAAAAAAAAAAGAAATTCAAAGCAGTCAAATGTTGAGGCAGTGACATGACTACAGCGGGGGGCTTTTAGTCAGATTTATGTTGAGAATCAAAAGCAAAGAACCCAGAAGAATGCTTTCAAATGTGAGTTTGGCCATAAAAGAAGTTGTAATAGAGCTGTGGACTTCAACGATAGGGCTGGGAAGATCTCCACTGCCAAGATGAAACAGAAGAATATAAAAGAGTACCTGAGGGCATCACTAGAAGCAGCAAATCTCTCTACCCTTTGCAGCCTCTAAACTTTAAAAGTAAAATTTTTGCTCAGAGGAGAAAGGTACAGAGCACAATGTTCCAGAATGGTGGCAGTCACATCAGGTTCCAGAATGGTAGCGCTCAAGAATTTGTTCCTCACAATCAGGTTCAGAGTGCTCAGGGATACAGGCACTTCAGCTCTGCAGCCAAGAGAGGAGAAAACCTGGCTATCGCTCCGGCTGGAAGCAGACCTTAGAATTATCCCCATGGCATTGATTTTAGGTGCATAGGGAATACAAGAAGTCTGAGGTTCAGAAGTTTTCCACCTAGATTTGGGAGTTGAGGCAGTATCCTGGGAGATCAACCCTAAAGTACAGTGGAAACTCCAGAAGTTTGGAAAAGTCAAAAAAGTGGATCATCTAAGGAAAGCTGCAAGAAGGGAGCAAATCTGGCCTATAAGAGGCACCATAGGAACTACAACCAAAAGTGCCATAGGGGCAGAGCCACAGGGAACTCAGTTTGCCATAGTTTCAGATGCTGAATGTGAAACTACAGGATTCAATGCTTGTCCTGCTGAATTTTGGACTCGCTTTGGTCCCAATGTTTTGTATCCTGCTATTCAAACCTTTTGAAATAGTAATGTTTTTGTCATGCCATTAAAATGTTGGAGGTTTTTAACTTTTCACTTGTATAGGGGCTCACAGCTGAAAGTCTGCCTTGGATCAAGATGGAGGAGATTTTGAACGTGGACTTTTTCAGCAATGTTGGAAATGTTAGGAATTTGGCAGCTCTTAGAGATGGACTAAAATGTTTTTGCATCAAGGGCTGTACATTAGTTTTTAGGGACTCACAGGAAGAATATTATGGTTTGAATCTAAGTGGTACCCCCAAAGTCTCAGGTACTCACTGGGGCAGGCTTCTAGGGTTTGTGATTAATTCATAAGCAAAAGCTGAGATGATGAGTTTAAGTTCTGCTGGGATTATGGATATGCGTGCTATACCTACCCTGGTGCAGAAAGCTTGGAAGCAGCATATGGAAGGGAGAAAGGCTTGCGTTCTGCCTCTGCTGCTGCTGCTGCTGCTGCCATTGTTCCTGCCATTCTGCTCCTGCAGTTTTGCTGTTTTCCACTGCCATGAACAGCTGCCCTCTTCCATGAGCCACTCCGCCTTGCCATCAGCCAAGTATGAACCGAAACCTCCACAAACTGAGCTAAATGAACCTTTTGTTTTCCTTAATTGTGGGTGTGGGATATTGTGTCCCAGAAGGAAGTGAAAAGTAACCCAGACATCTGGCAAAGAGTTAAGAGACAATGTAGCTGGCATCCTGTTCCTGTTTCTGTATACGTCCTGGGCCTTCAGTGGAAAGTTCTCCAGCAGTGGTGTCGTGCTAGATATTTCACAACAACTTCCCTCTGAAATCAATCTTACAGTATTTAATGTCTTTAGCGTAAATACCCTTACTACAGATGAATTTAAAATGCCATGTGAAATACGGAAGTTGGAGTTGGGATGAAATGTACAGAAGAAAGCCCTGTGAGCTGTGTGCACCTGTAGCCCCAGCACAACACCCTCGTGAAGTCTTTCTCCTGGTTAACCAGCCTGGCCTGAAATCCTAGCACTTCATTCTTAATCATGGTATGCAGATGCCCAATGTCCTTTCCTTGCTTGCGTTTTGACTGCATTAGTTCTCACTGTCTGTATTTTCAATTAATGGAAATCAGAAGTTGATTTTAAAGAACTTAATGGCCTTTTTGAAAAGTGTCCGAGCATTTAGCAACTTATTTGTCTTTCTTGAAGGGTAAAGGGAATCCGTCCATTAGAAACACATTAATCTGTCTCTTTTCACTCAAGAGAATAAAAGTATTAGTCCCACTCAAAAGGTACCAAAGAGAGCTGCCTAAACTCATACACTCAGAAAAGTACACACAGGAACAAATGCAACTCCAGTTCTCATGCACTATCTCAAAAAAAAAAAAGAAAAAAAAAAAGTTAAATAATTCTCTTCCAAAACTAATATGTACAATATGAGGATCTAGTGCTAGCAATGTAAAAAGAACTAAATATGATCATGGAAAATCTGATTTATTACTGTATAGATCTATATCATTACTAAATTTGTTGGGCTGCTGAGATAGCTCAGAGGACTCATTGCCTGCTTAGGCAAGCACAGGGACCAGGGATCAATCCCAGGGATCACATGCTGCACCAGTCCTGAACCTGGATGCGCTGAGCCAGTGATTGAGACCCGCCATGGTGGCATACGCCCATAATCCAGGCACTGGGGAGGCGGAAAACAAGAGGAGGATCACTATGAGTCTAAGCTGCATAGTGAGACCCTGTACCAAATACATTAAAAAATAAAATAAAATTTGCTCACTTGGTTTTCATCTACTACTCATAGATATATGTTAAAATCTCCCACCATGGTTCTGTTTCTCATCCTAATTTGGCCAATTTTTGATTTATGAATTTTGAAATGATATCATTGCCACATACAACTTACCATTGTGCTGTCCTCCAACTTGGTTAAATCCTTTAAATACTATGAATTTTTTAAAATATCCACTCACTTGGCTTAAAATCTATTTTGTACGATGTTACTACAGACACATAATCTTTCTTTGGATTTCTATTTTAGAGCTTTATACATTCAAATTATGCTTCTTGAAAACAGCATACAGTTTGGTTTTTAGCACATAAACTTTATTATCTATTAATTTGAGTATTCAGTCCATTAACACCATTAATCTCTGTGTTTTTTTCTCCTCTGTAGCTTCCTTTACATTAATTGAATATGTTTTTTTAAAAAATTCCATTTTCAGGCTGAAGAGATAGTGTAGCAGTCTGAGTGCCTACCAGGCAAGCGCAAGGGCCAAGGTTCAGTTGCCAAGGCTGCATGCCATGCTGACCACAGAAATTGGGTGTGGTGGTACACACCTGTAGTTCCAGCACTGGTGAGGCTGCGACAGGAGGATCAATATGAATCTGAGCTGCCTAGTAAGACCCTGTAGCAAATAAATAAGTGAATAAATTTTAAAATTAAAAAATTCCACATTCATTTTTGTTAGCTCATTACTTCTGTATATTTTTGAAAATCTTTTAACATATAGTCCTTGAGAGTCAAACATGAAGTCTTAATATATTAAGACCTACTATAATTTTTTGTTATTTTTCAAGACTATTAAAAAATCCTAGATTTCTTATGTCTTAATGTCTTTTGTGTTATTTTTAATCTGAATTATACACACATTTTGAGCCTGACATAATATCATTGTTATTTTTGATGCCATCAGTATTAATTTAGGCTGGGCATATAGCCCAGTAGCACAGCACTGGCCTGGCAAGAGCAAGATCTTGAGTTCAATTCCTGGTACCAGGAAAAGTTAATTTAGTTTTAAACACAAACTAACCTTTCCATCGCTCTTAATTATTTTCTCAATTTTGTTTTTTTTCATCCACCATAACTTTGCTCCTGAAGTTCTATGCTTATGCTATGCTCTGCTGGTGAAAAGTTCCCTCAGTTTGTGCTTTCTTAAAAAAAAATCAATCCAACATATTTTAAGAATTTCTTCTGGTCACATAATTATAGACAAGCATGCTTCATTCTTTTGTTGTTTTGAAAATGTCATTTGATTTTCTTTTGTATTTCTGTGACAAGATGAATGTTAGTGTTAGTGTTGTTTCTATAGAGCTTTACTGTCTTCTTTCCTTTGATTATTATTTTAATATTCTTCATTTTCCAAACTCATAACATGATGAATTTAAAAATTTCTTTGTATTCTCTTTCCTACTTGATAACTTTTGACATTTCTGGACTCTCTTACTTGAAATCCCTCACAGTTTTCTACGTTTTTCATCCACTATCTTGAGTAGTGATTCTTCCATGTGTTTCTTTATATTCTGACAGGATTTCAGGCACATACATTTTAAACTTTCTGTTTTTATGTATTTAGTACAGGCTCTACAGGGTCTCACTACACAACTCAAACTCATAGTGATCCTCTTGTTTTCAGCCTCCCAAGCCCTGGGATTACAGGAGCATGCCACCATGCCCAGTCTCAACCACCATCTCAGCACGCCCTGGGGACAGGACCAGCATGGCACGCTAGGGATAAAACCCAGGTCCCTGTGCCTGCCTAAGTCGGTGCTTTAGTCCACTGAGCTATCTCGCTGGTACTGGACTTTCTCATCTTGGACCATCTATCACTTAGACTCTTTATTTTGTTTCTCTTCTCCCCATGATTCTACCTATATATTCCCAACACACATATTTGGCATTCATACACTTTCCCTTCACTTGTTATTGTGAGAATACGTCAGTTATTGTGATTATACTTCAATGTCATTTGTTTCCGTGGAATGTACTTAATTGCCTAACAGATTCAAGTTGACAGCCAAAATCTTCAATCTTATCATTCACTGTTTTAGACATACAATTTAAAATCATGTAAACATCACATATATTCAATATTGAATCACTTACAACTCTGGTTCCCTTATCTATACTTATTCCTATTTATAATTGTCATAGCTAGTCATCTCATATGCCTGGTAAGATTTTATTGAATGTCAATTGCTTCAGGAAGCAGTTGTAGAAAGAATTTGAGTTTCTGATTGATATTTTTCTTTGCCATAGGGGCTGGATGTTATGTAGAGCAGGCAGCTAGCAAAGGGAGCTCACAATAAAATTTTGGATTCATGTATTTTAGAACTGATCTTTCAAAAAATAAAACATTTGTATTCTTGTTTTCTTTACTTGTAGATAAACTCAAGTGTAACAGTAAGACTCTGGACTAGGGAGAAAAAAGTAAGCTACAAGTTTTAATAAATGAGTACTTCTTAAGTTCTAAATGATTTTATAGATAGATAGATAGATAGATAGATAGATAGATAGATAGATAGACACAGATATAGATATAATATAATGTGTGTATCATGTAGGTTCACATATCACTTAGATATATATTAAATACATATAACTGTAGATATCTAGAGATATCTATATCTCTAACTATACCATATATATCTACATATATACATAGGTATAGATAGATAGATATAGCATAGCCCTAATCTGTGCCTTGGTATCAACTAAAACCCTATGAATTACCAGGCGACTATCCTGAAGGTTCAAAGTTGCATATTTTGCTTAGAAATCCTTTAAGACTACCTAAATTCTACTTAGCTTCTCAGCTATTATATATACCTTAGCTTCTAAGATATTATATATATATAATTTCTAATATATATAATTTCTAATATATGTAATTTCTAATATATATAATTTCTTATATATAATTTCTAATACATAATTTCTAATATATATTTTCTCTATATATATGTATTAGGAAAAAAATGCCAAAGTCACCTCTTGTTACTTCTTACCCTTAATCACCACCTTCTATAGTCCTCAATGCTTTGAAAGTCTTTTCTTTTTTACTATTTTTTATTCTCTTTGAAAAATAAAAAAGAAATGTGACACAAATACAAGATCAATGAGAAAGAACCTGTTTAAGAATAAAATGTATAGGGCCAACCTGACAGCTTTAGCAGACTGAGGCGCCTGCTTAAGCATAGCACAGAAGCTAGTGTTTGATCTTGGGGTGCAGTGCGGGCCCCACCCGCGGGGTGTGCTGAGATGGTGGTTGAGACTGGGCGTGGTGGCGCGAGCCTGTAATCTCAGCGCTTGGGAGGCTGGGAACAGGAGAATCACTACGAATCTGATCGCCATAGTGAGACCCTGCCAGTGGTTCTCAACCTTTCTAATGCTGTGACCCCGCAATACAGTTCCTCATGTTGCAGTGACCCCAACCCAAAAAATAATTTTGGTAGCTACTTCAAAATTGTAATTTTGCGACAGTTATGATTCAGAATAGCTTTAGGCGACCCCTGTGTTTTGGTCATTTGACCCCTGCTGGGGTCGCGACCCACAGGTTGAGAACCAATGCTGTAGACCCTGTCCTAAATACAGGAAATATACATATACATCCATCCATCCATACATACGTACATACATACACACATACGTACATAATAAATTTACAGAATCAATCCTGTCAAAATGTTAAAATAAACATAAAAAGAATAAAGTGCATATCACTAGGCAAGGAAACTCATTCAGCGCATGAGTGCCATGGAGAAGAGGAGTCTGCAAAGCTAATAGAAGAAGCAGTGCCAGCTACGGCCTTGTGATCCGTTGCGGTGACGGCAAGAACGTGGCACGAGCAG
Organism: Myocastor coypus; assembly: GCA_004027025.1. Taxonomy (NCBI): domain Eukaryota; kingdom Metazoa; phylum Chordata; class Mammalia; order Rodentia; family Myocastoridae; genus Myocastor; species Myocastor coypus. Next base: position 44,157 of record PVJA010008850.1, on the reverse strand, counting down.
GAGTCCATCTTTCCCTGCATTTGTTTTCCTCTCAGTTGTTGCTGTATCTAGAGTGACAGATCACGAATGCTGACCCTCGTTAGTAGAACTGTTCATCTTTCCTAGAGGCCGGCTACAGGGAGCAGTAGTGCTACCCTGTCACCTGGGAATCTTCCCAAGGCATGTATCCTCCATCGTGATACGCTGCTTTCATTCAACTGATAATGCCTTCCGTAAACTTTCATGGTTCTAAAATATTTTCAGTCATTCAGTCCATTCCCTGACTACTTTAATGGACTTTTCAGCCATTTTTAATCGCTCCCCAAAAGTACATTCCAGCGTGAAAGATCATTTATTTTTTTATTTTACTTGTTTATTTTTGTATTTTTGAGAAGAATCTACAGAGTGTCCAGGGTCTCACTACTAGATCGGACTTCTAGTGATCCGACTGTTCACAGCCTCCCAAGAGCTAGGATTACAGGTGTGTGCCACCATGCCCAATCTCAATTGCCATCTCAGTGTGCCTTGGGGGGCGGCTGGCATGGCAGGCCTGGGGATCGAACCCTCGGCCGCTGCACCTGCTTGCAGGTCCTTTAATCTGCTGAGCTCCCTGTAAAGATTTTTTTTAAATGTAGCTCTTCCAGTTACTGTCTGCAAGATTATTTATCCAACTCTGTAACAGTCCGAAGTAGAAATCTTTTTTGGTTTTCTAAAGCCAATTTTACATTTTCTTCTCAGATTGGAATTACCTTTTATGGTAAATGCAAGGACCTGAGTTCAATCTCCAGTTCAAAAAAAAGCCCTTTGCATGGATACCTTAAGACTTTCTTATGCGTCTTCTCCTCTTTCACTCACCCTCTGCATGATGCTATTCTTCAGAACTTCTCCTTCAGGGACAGCATCCTGGCGCTGCACAATATGATGCGACTTATACTTGTATGGACCCCACATTCACATTGCTGCTGCAAAACGTTCCCTTGGGCTTCAGATACAAACGCGAACGCTGAATATATGAGACACCCCTCTAGATATTCCCTGTGCTCTGAGAACCTAAAATACCTAATATTAAAATTATCATCTTTTATTATTTTTCACCACTATAAATTTACTTTTCTGCTTTTTTTCCCTGCCTTAATTATTTTCTCAAAGACCCTGTTCTAGGCTACGCTATTAACTTTAGGAAATCATTTTCATATCTTAAACCTATATGATATATATATATATATATATATCATATATATCATATATATATCACATATATCATACATATCATATATATCACATATACAGTTTGACAACTTCAGCTATTGAATGACTGCAAGTTCAAACTTGCCACAATTGAAATGGCAAAGTTCAAAAGAAGTCAGCTTAGTATTTGTAACTTTTCTCATCAAATCAAAAATCCAACTTGGGAGAAACTGCAGGAACTGAAGGTGAGTCACATGTCACCAATATAGAGGTGCTCCGGTCTAAGCAATTCTCTCACCAGGACAACATACACTCCATCACTGTGCTCATCTTCATGCACTGTGAAACTGTGTGACATATCGTAACCATGGCTCCAAACAAAGTGCGTGACACCAACACTAAAGCTAAGGAGGGATTGTGAGAGACACACCAGTCACTGCAATCGAGCCTTCCATTTTCTTTCTATATTTCTCTATTAAAAGATACATAGACAGTAAAGGCCATGACAGCAAAGGGCAGCCTGACTGTGTCACTACCAAATGTAAAATCTGTAAGTCTTCTCCTGCTTACAAAATAAAGTAATAAGGACTGGGGAGATAGCTCTGGAGAATAAGTGCTTGCCTGGCAAGTTCAGGGTTCTGAGTTCAATCTCTGGTACTGCAAAAAAGAAATAATAATGATGATGATGATGATGATGATGAATTCACTGCAAAATTTGTTAATTCCTGGGGGGAAATGAATTTATAAATATAATTTTGAGGCCTCATTACCAGTTATTTACTTTTCCATTATTTCTGGTTAGAAAAACATGCTCAGTTCTCCAACTTTTTAATATTTCGACATGAGTTTGAAGCAAGCTGAGTTTGACAACTGAAGTATGACTGTGTATAAATCTATCCCAACACCTCCCATCCGTGCACTAGGTTGCCTGAATTTAAGATGAACGATGTCTCACCCAGACTGTTCCAACCTAGTGCTAACTCAGACATAGCAAGCGTTTCGTTTATACCCACTGCCGCTTGCCCTTCTGCTACCCATGACAGGCCTGACTTCTTTGTTATTTGAGACTCCAGCGAATCCAGACACAATGTCAAAATTCTTCTCAAAGCAGAACTCCACAGAGACTCTGCTGGGCTTGGCAGACAAACTTAAACCCCCTTTTCATCTCCTTTCTCTATTTCTCTATTAAGTGATACATAGATATTGAAGACCATGTCAGCGAAGGGCAGCCCAACTGTGTCACTACCCAGTTTAAAAGTCTGTGTGTCTCCTCTTGCTTACAAAGTAACACCTCATAGATTGAGTGCAGTAAGCCTTTTACAATCCAGCTCTTAAGAAAATTTTCTAGAATGTCTCACAGCAACCTATTTATCCCATTCCTGAAATTGGAAAGTATTTTACACTTCCTTTTCTTATGCTATTATTTCTTCCCCAAATTTCCATCTCTCTTCACTATCTACTTATTGAACTCCTGCTTTCTTTTATTCTTTCTCAGTCATCTCTCGGCATCAGTTGATCTAGCCTCTTGACTACCAAAACATTTATTGAACCTTTGAAAGAACACATAGTACTTTTCATTAACATGTTTACACATGTGTCTGTGAGATCCTTCCAGCTAACAAGGTGCCCTGATTCAGTGCGAAATGTCTAGCAGGCCCTCAATTGATACAATATTTGCAGACAGAGTAAGTAAAGGGGGCAAACTTCTCTTGGGAAAGAGTGACAGGGATAGTGGCTTTTTTCTCTTCCATCATTAATTCCACAAATACTTCTTTGGAATACATAATATGTGTTTGTAATTGAACAACAGCCGTTATGAAAATGTGCAGTTTCTTTCAAAGCATCGCGCTACATTGAAAGCAATGAGAACTAAATAAGAATCTCCTTAAGTAGCTTTTACACAGACATTTCAATCTATCATGCTTCCTTCCATGGGTGAAGGCACGGTAAATGAAGTATTTGGCTCTTGGGGAGCTACGGCACAATTCTTGGCTCACCTCGATAAATATTGATCTTGTATAAATTACTCAGGAGAGGCAGACGATGGTTCTCTGGGCAACACACACAGCCCCCACTCCCCTTTATGCAAAGACATAAATCATTTATGAATAGAGTCCCACATGCTCTATGAATAAGTCCCTTGGAGTCCGAGATGACTGATACCCAAGTATTTTTCTCCTGTGATTGCAGACCTAGACTTTAGCAAGCAGTCTAACTGCATGAAGTTACAATGCCCTCTTGTCCCAATAAGGTGAGAGAGGCATGATAGGCTCTCAAAGGTAAGCATCACATGTTTCAAAATAAACACCATTAAATGCCCTGTTCCTGCATCACTTTACTCAAGCGGTGGCAGGGGCAAGCTTTTTAGATACATCCTATGTCATGTGCAATGTCAGGTTTTAGCTGCTGACGGAAATGGGAGGGTTAGTGGTATGCATCTGTGTGTGTGCGTGTGTGTGTGTGTGTGTGTGTGTGTAGAACTGATTTTCTTTGACTAAGTTGGATTGAGCCTTTGGTTTCAACTGCAAAGTTGTGACTGCCAAAGTGAGGGGTCTGTGTGTGGCAAGGAGCCATGACTATAAGGGGTTCAAGGACAGCAAACAGTGGCTTTCTGGGATTTGTGTGGTAAGATTACTAATGAGAGTGTCGAACCTTGGGGCTCCCTCACTGCAGCAGCAGAGGGAGGTCAAACAGACTGACACGTAGCTTGTGGAGCTTGGGCAGGAGCAGGAATTCATCACTGGGGCTCACACAAAGGGCAAAAATGCTGAAACTTCTTGGGAAATTAAAGGAATGTAGCTGAGGCTTTCAGGTACTTTGATTTTTGTGACTTTCTCTGACTTAAATATTTTATCCTGGAATTACAACTTTTTCACATACGGTGAACTTGTCTCTTAGTTTTACAGTGAAAATTGTATATTCCCATGACACAAAACACTAGGAATTACAGGACAGAAAAAAAGATGATAGATAGATGATAGATAGAGAGATGATAGAGAGATGGTTAATTTTTTTATGTTTTTGGTACCTGGTCTCACTACACAGCGGGGACTCTCAGGGATTCTCTTCTTTTCAGCCTCCCCTGTGCTGGGATTGCGGGTGTACACATCACACCCAGACTCATTCACTGGCTCAGCGCACCCCTGTGGCAGGGCCAGCTCAGCATGTGGGACCAGGAATTGAACCTTGGTCCATGTGCTTGCCAAAGCAAGTGCTTAGTTTGCTGTGCTATCTTGCAGACTCTGAGGGGTAGTTATTAAAGATTTATTTATAATGGAGTTAATAAAAAATCATCTAAGCCGGGTGTGGTGGCACACACCTGTAATTTCAACACTTGGAAGGCTGAGGCAGGAGGATCATTGCATGTTCAAGACCAGCATGGGTTACAAAAGTGAGGTCAAGGCCAGCTTGAACTGCATAATGAGACCCTGTCTTAAAAAGACAGAAAAAAAAAAATTCATCTGAAGGCTTATAGTAGGAGGCTGCAGAAAAGTGATAAAGCAGATCTATTAAAGCAAAACTACAGCTGTTAAAAACAAGGAGGCAAGTTTTTAAAAAAGGTAAGAGAAGAAATGAAAAAGAGATAAAATAAAAATTTAAGGTTTCTTGAAAGCAAGCAGTAATATTCAATCATATGTCCAATGTTACATAGCCATCTGTTAATCTGAGCAACAGAGTTGATGATGAAAGTAGATAAAGGATCAACCACTGTTAATCAGCTATTCTTGTTTTGAAAACCTGTAATATATGTATTCTTATATGTTACCCTGTTTCTGTCTTTGTTTCTGATTCTTGTTCTTGCTTTTGTTTTTACTTTTCAACATAAAATAAAATAAAATTTTAAAGAAAAACAAGGAGGCAGGTATAATATGTTAAGTTAAAGGTTATCTAATCATATTGACCTAAGGAAAGAAGAAAAGGGGAAGTTGCAGATCTAATATAATGAAACTACCATGTCGTGTGTGAATATACATATATATTTTACAATAGTACTGTCTTAAAGTAATTAGAAAAGATAAAAGAGGTTACATCTTACGTTCAATATGGCTACCTTGGTTTAATATAACAAACTTTTAAAATTAATTGTAATTAGAAAGAAATAGCAATGAGAGAGTTTCAAAACAGGTTAGTAGGACAGTTACAATAATTAATACGTTGTACATTGTTGTCTTCACAGTAATTACCCAGAGTACGGTATGCACATGATAGCCTGTCCAAAGAATATTAGTATAGATTTTCTCACTGAACTAAGAGAAAGTAGCTGCACATCTAGCCTAACTGTTTTGTAGATGCAATATGTATATATATATATATATATATATATATATATATATATATATATATCACCACTGCAAAATGGTCCTTCATTTGTATCTTCCTTTTTCATGTTGTTTTGTCAGAAATGGGTGTTCCATTGCTGTTAGAGAAGCTGTATTTGGAGAAGTCTTTAAGGAACCTTTTCATACTTGATGCCCGTTCAAATATTGTAGGTGCTTGTATTCAGCAAAATAACCAAACATAGTTCAATAGACCATAATAGTAGTGCATTATCAGCAGAACTGGCATTGTCAGAACAAACATGTTGGCTCAGTTTGGTTTTCTTTCTTTTTTTTTTTTTTTTTTTTTTTTTTGTCTTTTTGAGACAGGGTCTCACCATGCAGTTCAGGTTGGCCTTGAGCTCACTTTTGTAGCCCAGGCTGGTCTCGAACTCACACTGATTCTCCTGCCTCAACCTCCCAAGTGCTGGGAGTACAGTCATGCACCACCACACCCGGCCTGGTTTGGTTTTCATAACTGAACAAAAATGTGAAGTTTCCTTTTGTTTAAGATTCAAGCTCTAGAGCTGGGAGATAGCTCAGCGGACTAAGCACCTGCTTCAGCAAGTATGGGGACCAGGGTTCCACCGCTGGAACCACATGCTGCATCAGCCCTGCCCCTGGGCTCACGGGGTGGGCCAGCAAGACTGCGTGTGGTGGCACACACCTGTAATCCCAGCACTGAGGAGACCAAAAACGGGAGGATCACTATGCATCCAAGCTGCCTAGTGAGATCGTGCACCAAATACATTTTAAAAAGAACACTGAATCTCTAATGCCTCACCTTTGCAGCCCTCACACTTCTGGGCCAGCACTGCACACTTGCTATGTCCTGTTGCACTGTTATGGGATGAGCAGTCAATCTGCACTGAAAAGTCTGCAGTTCAAGTCCAATTGTGCCACCACCTATGCCTTCTAGATATGCAATAACCTTGGGAAATGTTGTAATTCTTCAGGGTGAATTTTGCTTTCTGAAAAATGAGAGAAAATTCTATCTTTATATGAACCTTGGACGCAGTAAAGTGAGAAGCAGCAGTATGCTAGTGATTTGTATCCTTAGCTTGTGCATCCTATAACGCTTTAATCCCACAATGGTGGGAAATCCTTCCTATTTTAACTCATTCAATATACAAAAGGTTTAGAATTCAGGTGTCATCCAAGGAACTCAGACTCATGGCTGGGTTATAGCTCAGTAGCACAAGAGAAGGGTTCAGAGCTCATTTCCCAGGACCAAAATAAATGAACAGAACTCAAACTCAGCAGACACTAGAGAGTAAAAGGATTTGAAATTCAGAAAGCCAGTATTACTTATTATTACATTTTGTGTATCTAGGATATACAAATACACTCAGCATCCTTCAGAAAGTTATAACAAAGGGCAACAGAAATGTTTTAAGCTAGGTAATCTGAGGGCTGAAGGAGATAGGGACTGGCAATAAATTGGGCATCTAGAAACACCAACAGAGCTGAATCCTTGGTGCAAAGCCACTGACCAATTTCCCTAGTGAAGAATGTACACACATCCCCATCCCAGTTGCTTAAAAATGAATAACGCTGTGGAAGATAACAGAGTGATAAGCAGCAGAGAAAGCTTCTCCAAGATTTCACGTCCAGACTCTGGAATATAGTAAGTCAAGGAAGAGAAGAAGGAGGTGATTGGGTTCCTTGGACCCAGAAAGGATCTGAAGTGAGAACCAAAGCCCAAGGGGAGAGTGAAGAGAGAAACTTCAACAAAGAAGAGGAGGGTGATGGGTAGCACATTTCCCCTGAGTTGTGGCCCGCTATATGGAAGAAGGGGGTCAAACCTATGCACCATGGTGACTTCTGGCAATGCCAGAAGCCTCCACAGAGAGATGCAGTAGCGCAGTGGAGGGGCATATATCATGGACTGCACTATCTGGTGAGTAGTACAGATGGAGGGGAATAACCTGGGGCCATCTTGGAGGGGGTCAACTTAGCCCAGAACTTGCCGGCTTCAGCAGGTGGCTCCCAGCTGAGTTCAAGCTCAAAGAAGGTTACTATTATTTGCTCAGCTGCCAGCATGGTCCGGCCCAATACCAAATCAATGCCAGGCTTTCTCCTGAGAAGGACATGAGGAGCAGCTAAAATGGTGTAGTTTCGCTCCTAGCCCTCTTCTGCTGTTTTCCCATAATCCAACTGTGTAATTTCTGGTCAGTGATTCCAGGTATAAAATACTTTGTATGTGTTCAGTTTCTACACCATAGCTTCCGCTAAGAATTTTTAAGTTATTTGGAATGGTCAATAAATACAGAAAAGCACTTGACAAAGTCTAACACCAATTCATAATCAAAACTCTAGAGAAAATGGGAAGAGATGGTCTTTATCTGCTAGATAGATGCTATCTATGGCATATCAACCTTAATTGTTGTGCTAAATGGACAAAAACTGAAAGCTTTGACTCTAAAATCAGTGACAGGACAAGGATGTCCACTGTGATTGCTGCTACTCAAAATAGCTGTGAGAACTTTAACCAGAGCAATTAGAAAAAGAAAGAAATAAAAAGAATAAGGATAAGATCCAGGCATGGTTGTGCGCTCTTGTAATCCCAGCACTCCAGAGGCTGAGGCAAGAGGATTATTGTGAGTGCGAGCCAACCTGAACTACACCGTGAGACCCTGTCTCAAAATGACAAAAAGACAAAACAAACAAATTAAAAAAATAAAGATAAGTAATGAAGAAATGAAATTATCATTATTTATGAATGATATGATACCCTATGTAGAAAACTCTAAGAACTCTATCAAGACTTCTAGATTTATAAAAACATTCAGCACCACAGCTAGATACAAAGTCAACACTCAAAAGTCAATAGCATTCCTGTACACAAATACCAAACTCACTGAAAAAGTAATTAGAAAAATAAGACCTTTCACAATCGCATCCCTCCAAATGAAATACCTAGGAATCAATCTAATGAAGAAAGTAAAAGACCTCTATGTGCCACACTATAGCATTCTGAAAAGGAGATTGAAGAGGATATCAGAAAATGCAAAGGTGACCCTTGTTCTTGGTTAGGAAGAACCAATATAGTGAAAATAGCTATCTTTCAAAACTGTTAGACAGATTTAATGCAATTCCAATCAAAATTCCAATGCCATATCTCACAGAACTAGAGAAAGCAATTATAACATTCACTGGGACCCAAAGACACATAGAATAGCAAAGGCAATTCTAGATAACCAAGGCAAGGCAGGGCACATCACTATCCTCGACTTGAAATTATACTATAAAGCTACTCTGATTAAAACAGCATGATACCATGATACTGTCAAAAAGACCCAGGGACCAATGGAACAAATTAGAAGTTGCAGAAACAAGTCCAGACATACTTAACCACCTTATCTTTGACAAAATAGCCAAACACTTGCATTGAAAAATGATAGCCTATTAAATAAGTGGTGCTGGAAAAACTGGCTCTGCACATACCTCAGATTAAAATTAGACCTATATCTTTCTCCATGCAATCAAAATGGATGAGGGCTGTGGCACAAGTGCCTACCTGGCAAGTGCAAGGTCATGAGTTTGAACCCCGGTCCTGCAAAAAATAAATAAATAAATAAATAAATAAATAAATAATAAAAATTAAAAATAAAAAAATAGATGAAAGACTAAAATATCAAAAAGTTTGTTGGAAGATAGAATGGGTAGAACTCTTGAAGACATTCGTGTAGGCAAAGATTTTATGAACAAAACCCCGATCACACCAGAACTATCACGAAGAACAACTGTGATTAATTGTATTTAGCAGTTTTTGAACATCAAGAAAAACCACAGAGGGAAGAAACAACTCACAATGAGGGAACAATTTTTGACAGATATTCTTCAGACAAAGGACTACTATCTAGAATGTATAAAGACCTCAAAAGATCAGATACCCCAAATAGAAAGACCTAATGCAAAAACGGCTATGTGGAATGAATAGGCACTTCTCAAACAAAGAGGTAGAAATGAAAAATAAATATAAGAAAAAATATCTAAAATAGCTGGTCATTTTAGAAACATCAATTAAAATAATGCTGAGATTTCATCTCATCCCAGAAACAATGGCTATTATCAAGAAATCAACCAAAAACAAACGTTGGGGAGGCAGTAGGCAAAAAGAACACCTCAGTACCGTTGATGAGAGTGTAGGCTGCTATCACCGGTGTGGAGGTGCCTTAGCAAACGAAGAGTAAAGGTTCCAGTTAACCTTTCTTAGTATCTTCCCAAAAGAATTAAAAGCATCATACATATGCACACCCATGTTTATACTGGCACAACTTAGAATCAGCCCAAATGCCCAGAAACAGGAGGTTGGATATAGATGTGACTTTTTATACAAGGGAGGAGAAAAGAAAGGAAATTTTTAAAAATGAGAAAGAAAGAAAAAAATGGAAATAAAGATGTTGTCAGTGCGGATGGGAGGATGGGTCAGAGAGAGGGCAGGGGAAGGGAGAAAATGAAATCATATCATGTACAGAAACACATTCTCTATAATGAAAATGGACATTGAATATACCTAAGAGGTGCCAATGAAATCATTTTTAAGAGGATATAGAAGGGCTGGTGAGATAGCTCAGTAGACTAAGCACCTGCTTAGGCAAATGTAGGGATCAGAGTTTGATCCCTGGCACCACATGCCGTACCAGCCCTGCCCTCAGGTGCACTGAGCCAGCGACAGGGTCCGGGTGTGGTGGTGCACACCTATCATCCCAGCACTGGGGAGGCTGAAAACAGGAGGATTGCTGTCTGAGCTGTGCAGTGAGACCCCGTACCAAACATATAAGTTTAAAACAAAGATTTGTTAATAAAATAAAAAAGAAAAGAATTTAGAGCTAGGTATGGCAGCCCATGGCTGCAATCCCAGTGCTCAGGGGCCTGGGAGAGGAGGATCTCCTTGGGCTCAAAGCCAGGCTAGCCTGCAGAGAGAGGGCAAGGCCAGCCCGAACTACACAGTGAGACCCTGTCTCAAAAATAACAAAAAGATGTACCCAAGTGAATAACATCATAGAAAGGGTAAAAGTCATAAAACTTCAGTGCTAAGTTGGCTTTTTAAGTCCCTTGACAATCTTTCATTTCATAAAGAAGGAAACTGAGCCCAGAGTCATAAACTCTAGTCATTCATCCATTCATGCATCCACTAATTACCTCTGCTAAGTGATTACTGGCTCTTACACACCGGGGATCAAAAACTAGAGGAATTCATTCCACTAGCTACACAGGGAGAAGAACTGTAAGGTATTTGGGGATATGACATAGTACTCTGTGAGTGTCATGAGCCAAAGCTGAAGTGAAGAATGTAGGAAGCCTGCCCAGGAAGGCATAGCACTGAGGTTCTCAGAGATATGCAGCGGGGTTTGCAGAAACTGTAAAGGGCAGGTAACATTGCAGAAAGTACAAACAGGGAGCACAGACAATGTCATACACATGCAAAATAACACAGATCATTTGCGACTTAGCAGCAGTCACAGACCCACCTGGATAAGGTGAGATACTACTTCCCTGACTTCAATCCCTTACCTGAGCTGAGGGAATCTTAAAAGGTGATGGATGGATGTTTACCTTCTGGGGCATGCATTACTAAACAGAAGTATCCAGTAACATATTATAAACCTGAGTTTCTGACAACCTCATTTTCCAAAGAATAGAGGAAGAAAATAGCATGAAAAAAATATTACCTACTTAACTCAGGTTTTTAAGGAAAGAACTAGTGGCTGTGTGCCAGGTAGCCAGGTGGATAATGCGGTGGAAGTGGGTGTGTCTAATATGCTCAGCCATTCTGTACATAATGTCATGTACTGTTTACAGGAGCCTCAATGTGATATGGTTACTCCCTTTCAGGAACAAGAAACAGCAAGGCACAAACACGTTAGGCGACTTACCTGGAGCACATACCCAGTATCTCCTAGGCTCAGGTGGGGCCTTGTTTCAGTATTTTCTCTGTACAATATTTTTTCTCCAAGAAGGCTGGACGAAGTGGGTAGTGGCACGATGGGGTGACAATGAAGACCCTGCCATAGCTCTGTCACCTGCTCTGGAGCAGAAAGCTAAACCTACAGTCTTCACCTTTAATCAAAAAGCCACTGAGGAGCCTAGCCAAATGCATGACATCAGAGAGAGTCAACGCAACCCACAGTGCTTACATGTTAGGAAATAGCTAATGATGCAGTGAAGAAAGGTCTTTTTTTTTTAAATTTTTTATTATTTTTTTTTCTTGTTCAGAACTTTTGTTTGTTTGTTTGTTTGTTTGTTTATTTTTATGGCCAGCTCAGCCTGCCCTGAGGGCTGAGCTGGCGCAGCATGTGGTGCCGGGGATCGAGCCGCAGTCCCTGCAGCCGCTCAAGCTTTCCTAAGCAGGCGCTTTAGACCACTGAGCCATCCTGCTGGGCCCCAGTGAAGAAAGGTCTTAAGTGAGGAAGTAGATATTTTTTAAAGCCACACACAAACACCAAAGAAAATCAGCTGAGTCAATGAACTAAGACACCAGCGAACCAGATAGCAGAGCACTACCGCCAAATAACCTCTCACCCCAGGCCCTGGCACACAGCAGCACTATGCAGATTTGACGAATAATCCTTCCAGCAACTACATGCCTATCTTGTTCTCCAGAAAAATGGTACACAGGTAGTTCAGTGAGTTTTCATTCTGGTAAGGTGAGGACATTGGTGACAGAAGTGTAAGTAGCAGTAATTTCTGTGAAGAAAAATAAACTCGGGGAAGGGGTGGAAAGTAATGTGTGGTCCATCGTATTTGGTTTTGTTGTGCTTGGATGAAAATCTCCTTTCAGGAGGAATACAGTGGAGCTGAAGCCTAAATAAAGTGAGGTATTGTGTTGGCAATCAAATGCTGCGTAACAAATTACCCCAGGGTTTAGTAGTCCATAACAACAAACCTGATCTATTTACTTACTTACTAATTGAAGTACTTGGGATTGAACTTAAAGCCTTTACCTTAAGTTGAGCTACTAAACCCCTTTTTTAAAATTTTTATTTTGAGACTGAATCTTGTTGAGTTGTTAAATTGCCCAACACTGAGCTTGAACTTGCAATCCTCCTGCCTCAGCCTCTCAGAAGGCTGAGATTACAGATGTAATCACCAGCACTCCCATCTAGTTTTCATGCTGATTATCTCAGCGTTTCCAGGCTTCAGGGGCTGGCCTGTGGTTCAGCTGGGCCCTCTGGCACTGGAGCTCTCACAAGGCAGCCACGGGCAGTGCCCACAAATGCTGTGGTTGTCGGAGGATGCTCTGCTGAGAAGGCTCTGCTACCAGAAGATGGGGGACAGGATTCAGCTCCCCCTGGGCCAGTTGCCTGTCCTGCTGTCCTCTCCATGGGGGCGGGGGAAGGGGGGCAGGTGGCAGAAATGGTAACGAGCAAGAACAGCCAGAGGGGAAGAGCAAGCATGAAAGTCACTGTCTCTATGCTTGATCACAGATGTTCCTGTTCCTGTCCTGCTCCTGAGAAGCACCTGTCTAGACCCTGCCCACCATGATGATGTCACACCAAGGTTCCATACCAAGTGATGGGGATGCCCGAATGCATCCATTAACCAGTGTGCCACGCACAGATCCGGGGAAGGTGTGGACAGCAAAACCAAAGAATATGGTGTGTTTGTGGAACAGAGAAAAATCTGGAGAGCAGTGAGTAAAGGAGGAGGAGGAGGAGAGGAGGAAGAGGTGGAGTGAAGGCCAGATCCTAGGTTAGATGAACCTTCTGGGTGTCGGTGGTTTAGACTGGTTCAAGAGCGTAAGGAAAAGCCCCTGAATGCTTTGAGACTGACGAGGTTAAATTCACCTCTTCTGAAATCATGAGGGTTTGGACATTCCATTGGCTTATTTATGCTTTCTTTCTTAGGAATGCTTCTACACGGAGTCTAACTCATTCTAGCCTCTTCTCTATCAGTTGATTTCTATATTAAAAAAAAATTTTTTTTTTCCTGTAACTAGCTCTTCACACACCAGCTCTCGGAAGCTAGAGATCTGTAGAGATGATGGAAAATCGTAGGTTCTTTAGAATTTGTGTTGTTCAGGGAAGGTGCATTGGTTAATGATGCAGCTCACTGTAAGGACTGAAGCCTATTTCACCGCACGCAAGAGGAGCCAGCATGGGCAGCAATTGGTCACCCTGAGCGCAGCGCTGCATGTGTCCTGTGAGGAGAAAGGCTCCCCAGCCCACGGAGATTCAGGAGGTGGGAGAGAGAGCGAGGCTACTTCCTCCCGGAGAGCAAACACGCTTGGCCTGCTAATTCCTCCTCCCTGGCTGTCTGACTCAGTTCAATCCCGGCACACAGCTGCCAGCTGAGCTCTTCCCTGGCCAAGCTTCTCCGCTTTGAAATTCTCCCCCAGGCCGCCTCGCCCAATGATGTCAGCTGGGGAGGAGCCCTGCCAGACCTCCCCGCTCCCAAGATGATGTGCAAGGGGAAATGGACACGGGCTTTGCTCAGGAAACATCTGGTGGATCCACTAGTCCTCAGGTGAGCCACAGGCTGCTTTATAATTTTAGCGGCGCAGAATAGGATGGGAAGACGCAGGGCTGCAGTAATTACTCGACCTCACCACCAAGTCGCAGATGAAAATGAGATGTGAGGAAACGGCCTCCCTCGCAGGCAGGCGCTCCCCGGGGACCCGCAGCCGCCCGCTGTGCACCATCACACTTCCTAGTTTGTAATGGAAAATGAGCGCTGTTTACAAGCGCTCCAAGTAGCTGGAATGGGAACCGAGCCAAGCTGCGGCGTGGAGGGCGAGCTCCTACGCGGAAGCTTCCAGCAGGGCTGTGATTATTTGAAATCAGCCTTAAAATATGGGTTCCTCATGAAGAATCGCATTCACTCTCCCCGGGGCAAATGAAACATCACATTCATCTGTAAGCAGAATCCATGACCACTTAAAACCAGATCCAGAGACCCAGCAGGATGGCTCAGTGGTCTAAAGCGCCTGCTTAGGAAAGCTTGGGCAGCTGCAGGGACCGCGGTTCGATCCCCGGCCCCACATGCTGCTCCAGCCCTGCCCTCAGGGCTGGCTGAGCCGGCCGTAAAAATAAATAAATAAACAAACTAAAGTTCTGAAACAAGAAAAAAGAAAAACAAAAAACAGATCCAGCCTCTCACTAGCTGTTGGATGGAAAGCCAAAGTTGCCGCGTGGCTTGCATGGTGCTCTGGGTACCACTTTCATCCTTCTTGCTTTCCATGGATATTTTTTTCTCAGTTTATGAACCAATAGAAATGACTCGGGTCAAGCAGCTAAGGTACAATGGGTATACTGTGCTGGCCTTCATCCAGTCGGTGTCCCCCATCTGTCCCTATATTGCTCTCCTCACCCTTCGTGTCACCAAGGAAGACAGGCTGCCTTCACTTTTAGGGTGCTGGCCTGCAAAAGAGAAGACCTCTTTGGGCTCAGTTTTGGCTCAGGCCTCGCCCTCTCCCGGGGAAGTCAATGATGCCAGCCTGCTGTGCAGACTTGTTTGTTTGTTTGTTTGTTTAACATTCGGGGCAAATCTTCTAAAGATGTTGAATCAGAGTAGTGACTTTTTAAAAACCTGAAAACCATACTTGTAACAATTCTAAAATCTCACTTGGTCTCAATGTTTACTCTTTGGAAAGAAGTGGAACACAAGATTAAAAGTACTTTTCTCTTTTAGCTGACCCCTCTTTTGAGAATACTGATCATATTGAGACCATGGGGCCCTGGGGTTGTCTCACCACTCCTGGGTCATTCATTCTTTGTCAAGTAGCTGGGAATACCTTTTGTGTTCTGCATTGTGTAAATAGAATTGCAAATAAGACCCAGTTCTGCACTGTCTTGGAGCTTGTGTAAATGAACAAATAACCAATAGCACTTAGTATAAGTAGGACGCAGCATGCAGGTGAGGAATGAAATAGAGAATGATTCTGTAGCTACTTACTGATGTGTTTGCCACACAGTCCCTCAGAGGAGGTGACATTTCAATGACAGCACACTTGAGATGGCGCTCTGGAGCTCCTGTGGGCCAGGGCACAGGGTCCTGTGGCAGGGAGGGCCTCTCCTACAATGACCATTGCAAGGGCAGGCTTTTCCCACTGCCAGAAGAGAGGGGAAAAAAATCTGTGGTGTTGAACTGCAGGAACGGAGGCAGAGAGGGAGATAAAGGCCACGGCACAGAGGGGTTTGTGGTTCAATGCAGACATTTGCAGTTTATTCTGCTGGTTAGCAGGAGTCACGGGAGCTTTCAGAGAGGTCGTGATATCACCTGAATTTATTGTTAGAAAACCTGTCTTACTGGTACATGGAGTGTACACGGATGGATAGCTATAAGGGAGCCACAATGGCATCAGTTCAAAGCCTTCTGAGGTCATCCAGAGGGCAACAAAGAATTCGAGCTAATCTGGGAGCCACAAAGAAGCGGTTAGACTGGGAAGGAGCTACATCCTTGTGAGCTGCAGGCAAGTTTATCTTGGGAAAGTTGCTGTACTCAGAGAGGATTTCAAAATAATCCTAGGAGGGAAGAGGTAAGTTACACACAGAGAAGTGTAAGCAGAAAGTCCTACAGTGCTGCTAACTCAATATCAAAAAGTAGGCTCAGTGGACCCAGAGCAAGGGGTAGATAAGGAGGACTGCAGGGTCCTTAAGATCCTGGCCTACTGATTCTAAGCTGGCTGAGCTGCTTCTGGCATGTTATTAAGCCTCTCTCAGCCGTATATTTTATTTCTCAGCAGTAAGAAATAGTATTTTCTCTCTCTCCAAAGACCAGGCTATAACAAAAGCAACCAGTCTAGTGCCTAGCACCCAGTCCAAGCTTCATAATGATAAATCTTTTCTTAGTGAGCCCATTATATTCTTAGCAACTACGATGGGATAGTTTTATGTGTCAATTTAACTCAACCACAGGAAGTCAAGATATTTGGTGAAATATTCTGTCTGGGTGTGTTGGTGAGAGTATCTAGAAATGAGATGAACATTTGAACTGGTACATGGAGTCATGTAGATTATCCTCCTTCCTGTGAGAGACACATACTCAGTCAGCTAAAGTCCTGGACAAAAAGGCTCATGCATCAGAGAACAGGAGAGAATTTTCCCTGTCTGGTTGCTTTGAGCTGAGTTACTGGTTTTCTCTGGCTTTCAAACCCTGAGAAAGTGAAATACAGCCTCCTTTGCATTCACTAGCCTGCCAGTTTTGGGGCTACAGCTGCACTATAGGCTTGCCCAGCCTTAAGATGCCAGAGCTTGGGCCTTCCTAGCCTCCTGGTGCATTCTGCTTCTCTGGAGGACAGGAGGGATTCAGCCAGTTAATCAAAGACCATTATAGAGATGCGAACTCTTTTAATCAAAAGGTGCTGGGTTTCATTTATTCAGCACTATTGCACATCACGTTTCTTTAAATTAATGAATACCTTGGAGAGAACAGATTTAGAGCAAGCCTTGAATTTGGGCAGAAACTTGATAAAACTCAGGGAAGGTTTCCTTCATAACATAAAATAATACCCTGAGTTCAGAGGTAGAACAACAGCAGACCAAGAGTTAAGTACAGCTGGGTGGGATGATCAATAACCAATAATTGATAATATTAATTAGTCCCCTATGAAATGGAACAGATCAGAGATGGTTGACTACATGTGAAAGGGCAGGCACAGGCCAGGAGACTAGAGGTCTATAGATAAGGAGGCATTTGAGCTGGCTACTGATCTTCCCATTCCAATGTTCTTCATGCTGTTTATTTACTGGTATGGGCAAAGCTATTCTTCATTGTTTGCTTGTTTGTTTGTTTAAGTTCTGCTCGAGGTAGTGGTGCATGCCTATAATCCCAGAAACCCAAGACTGAGGCAGGAAGAAAACAAGCCACAAGTTCAAGCATGGTCTGTGTGGCTTAGTGACTTTGCAAGGCTCTGCAAAAAATAAATAAAAATAAAAATGGGTCAGGAGCGTAACTTAGTGTAATGCACATGGGTTCAATCCCCTGTAGCACAAAAGTGAGTGTAAAACGAGCCAGTGCCATGGCTGTGAGGAAGACTATTTCTTTCTCCAACAGCCACCAGAGTGGGTGGCTTCAAAGAGACCAGGGAGGAAAGAACTATTAGCAGTCCTTATTCTTAGCTTTGATCTTTGATTCCCAGGTGTTTACCCCAGGTCTCATTTCCCAGACGCAGTGGAAGGGACAAAGATCAAATGAGGTCGCGCCTTCTCCTTTTAGTATCCTGAGCTGGAAGTGACCCGTATTACTTACACAACACAGGCCAGAATGTGGTCCCATGACTAAACACTACTGCACTGGCGGAGGTGGGGCTACAAGACCTGCACTTGGGTAAAACTCGGTTCCTTTGGACTTAGCATGCGGCAGACCCTGCAGCATAATCAGCAGTTCGCTCCCAGCTTCTAAATTAAATTTTCTCTCCATATAGCTGTGAACATGTGCTTTCTCCTTATTGCAAACATTGGGACACACATCCCACGTCCTTGGAATCCTGTTAATTCCCTGGCTGAAGAATTCATTCCACCACGCGGAATACTGATGGCCAGTGCCATACCCAGGACATCAAGCAAAGAACTTAAAAAGTCACCCACACAGCATGCCACTGAGTCACTGTTGCTATCTGATGAAATGGACTACTTTTATCCAAGTAGATAGACACATGCATACACATATGTATCAGCAAAATCAATAATCTCTCTAAAGCCTTCCGTTTGCATCTGGTTGGTTCTGAACTCTGTGACCCAAATTAGTATTTACATCTTCTCAGGAAAAAAGAAATCTCTCTTATACTTGGAGATGAATATAGAAAAATAAAATTTGGAGAAAGTGGGCTTACTTTGTTTTAAACTGGGAATTTAATTCAGGGAACTTTTTTTATTTTTATTTTATTTTATTTTATTTTTTATTTTTTTTTTATTTATTTATTTTTTTTTTTGGTCTTTTTGAGACAGGGTCTCACTATGCAGTTTAGGCTGGCCTAGAGCTCCCAAGTTCTGGGAATTATAGGTATGCACCACTATGCCTGGCATTAATGCCTTTTGTTTCTCTTCTGCTTCTGGCCCTGGGAATAGCTCTGGTCTGATAGGTAGGCTACGTGGCACAGCCCCAGTGGAAGGCGTGTTGTAACCCCGCATGGGCCAGGAGAGCAGCGGGGAGATGTTGGGCACTCGGCACTCGTATGCTTTATAGTCAGACACCTCCACATACTCACACACCCAGGGCTTCTGAAGGCAACTGCACCATGGGAGTGATGGAGCTAACTTCCTGTTGAATGGAAGGGGTTGAATAGCAACAGTAGATCACTCAGGGCATGACCTGGAAGGGCATATCTCCCATCCCTGATCCTCACATCTCTCTCTCTCTCTCTCTCTCTCTCTCTCTCTCTCTCTCTCTCTCTCTCTCTGCTTACTGGGTGCTGTAAGGCACACAGCTTTTCTCTCACTGCACCCCTCTGCCGTGTCACCGCTCCTGGCAGCCAGCCAACTGTGGACTAAAATTGCAATCCAAAGTAAGCATCTCTTAAATTGTGGCTATCGTGTCTCAGTGGGGAAAAAAAAGTGACTAAGGCAGTATACAGAGCAGCAGAAGCTGGAAATTGACCACATGTGTAGGCGAGAGACCAGGCCAGTCCAAGAACAAAGAGTGCTCCAGGAAAGCCCCGGGAGCAAGCTGCTGGTGTCCAGAGAACACCAAGCCCTGGGACAATCCAAGCAGTGGGTTGCTAGGCAAAGGGGTGGCACATGACGCAGTTTGCCAAATGTATAAGTAAATGAGTTACGGTGGCTGAGCAGTTCTTTTCCTCCTGCCAGGACAGAAGGCACCTGCTAACCTCAACTTCCTGTCTCTTATCCTTATTTCCCCATCCCCTCACTGTCCTTGCCCCAGGAACTTCTAGAGCTGTGCTGCACCCAGTAAGACAGATGCCCTCTTGCATTTTCATTCTTTCCAGGTAAACTTCAGCAGCTGAGGCTGCACTGTAGAAACTCAGTGCATTGTACTGACTGTCCCATGAGCTGCCTGACCGTGAAGCAGATTCAGTGGGACAGGACCTGACACCTAAGGCTCTGTGTCAGGCCCCCCAGGAACATAATGGAAGGGCCAGTGGAGATGGCGGGGAGTCATGGAGAAAATGAGAGCCTGTCAGGAACTGCTAAATCTTTTCAAATCACTCCTTAAGCTACACCCTTCAAAGCTTTCTGGTGTTCTCAGTGTCAAGTCCAGGACACTTGCACGGGTATCAAGGCCAACCCATGGCCTAATTATTTCTTAGTGTTGGACTCCTTTCCTTGGGGAAGAAGGGAGCAAGAAAGGTGGCAGAATAAGATCAAAGTATGCTACATAAGAGTCTGAACCCATGAAACCCACTATTCTGTACAATTAATGTGCACTGGAGTCAAAACAACGCTTTCCTCATGCCCTTGTTCCAGCCAGCCTGGCCTTTTCTGCTTGAGGTGCCATTCTTCTGTTAAGGGATCTTGGGGTAGCAGATCTCCAGTCCAGAATGACTTTCTTCCTCCATCTTTTCAGGACCAGCTTGGGCAGCTTCTTCGCAGCCCCTCCACTTTGGCTGCTGATCCTTTCTCAGTGAGTATCATTCTCCAGCATCCAGCTTGCTGCGGATTTCCCACAAGGCCATAAGCACCTGCTGGGCCTGCACCAAGGGAGTCCCATGCACTCCAGAAACCACTGCTGCCTGACCTCAAAAAGATGGCTCAGTGGTCTAAAGCGTCTGCTTGGGAAAGCTTGGGTGGCTTCAGGGACCACGGTTCGATCCCTGGCACCACATGCTGCGCCAGCCCTGCCCTCGGGGCGGGCTGAGCTGGCCATAAAAATGAATGAATAAATAAATAAAGGTTCTAAAACAAGAAAAAAAATAAATAAATAAAATTTTTTTTTAAAAAAAAAAGATGCTTTCAGTCTTTTGCCTATTTAATGGTTAAGTGTATCCATGCTTACCAATCCAATTTCCGGACAGGCAAGATAGCTCAGAAGACTAAGCACCTGCTTAGGCAAGCACAGGGACTAGGGCTCAATCCTGGCACCATGTGCCAGGCCAGCCCCACCCCTGCCTGTCCTGGGCCAGCCACTGAGACCAGGCATGGTGGTGCATGCCTGTAATCCCAGTACTAGGGAGGCTGAAAACAGGAGGATCACTGTGAGTCTGAGTTGCATAGTGAGGCCATGTACCAAACACATAAGAAATAAAAAATTTTTTAAAAATCGAATTCCCTGAGCCAGCTGAGTGGTAGTCCAGAACACTTGCATGTTCTCATCAATATGAGAACTCAGTGACTTATCTCTGTTTTGTCTCCTCTAAGTGGAGCTGGGAAGCAGAGGGTGTGAAAGGTAGGCGCTTTGGATGGGGATCCTGGGGGAGGAATCCCAGCCGGGGAGTCAGGCCAAGACTCTCAGTGGGAAGTCAGAGCATTTCCAAGGGAAGTGGCCTTCTCCAAGGTGCTCACTGACTTTGAACTGTTGAAAGTGCGAGCAGTTTGCCTGTGGGAAGCCCGGTACCTGTACAGCACAATTTCTTCTGTCCTTAAATTTCTTTCTTTTTTAAAGAATTTTTTATTTTATTTATTTATTTTTTTCTTGTTTCAGAACATTTGTTTGTTTATTCACTCATTTTTATGGCCGGCTCAGCCTGCCCTGCAGGCAGGGCTGGCGCAGCATGTGGTGCCGGGGATCGAACCGCGGTCCCTGAAGCCGCCCACGCTTTCCCAAGCAGGCGCTTTAGACCACTGAGCCATCCTGCCGGGCCCCAAACTTTTTACTTTTTTTTTTTTTTTTTTTTTTTTTTTTT
>PVJA010008850.1:0-22829 GCA_004027025.1 Myocastor coypus | reverse complement strand
AGTACAATCCACAGCAATACCTGCACATCAAAGGAGCAACAGGACCTTGGTACTATCATGGGAGGACCAACAGGACCCTAAGAAATCTAGCCCTCCCGCATGCTGACCTAGGGGAATAATTTGGCTTGAATCGGTCAAGGATGAGCTTGTATATCTGGATGGATTTAGTCTTCAGGATTTGCTAACATTTATTCAGTCTTCTCTAAATCACTTATTTTGATCCCTGGGCCTGCCGTACCAGACCTGCCTCCAGGGTGCACTGAGACAGCAATTGAGGCTGGGCATGGTGGCGCACACCTGTAATCCCAGCTCTTGGGAAGCTGTAAACAGGTGGATCACTATGAGTCCAATCAAGTGGTGAGACCTGGAACACCCTGTAGACCTTTCCCTAAAATACAAAATAAGCAAATAAATAAATCATTTATTCATGTAATCTCCATGAAACACAGTAAAAATACCGCACACACTATACTTAAGGGCTAGTAACCAAAATGAAATACTTATTTCTATCCATAGAAGGCTTATTGGCTACCTAAAAGCCATAGCATATGCTAAAGAAATGATACTACATTTGCAACTTTCCAATTCCCATTGGGAGGAGAACTGAGCTCCATCTAGCTGCTGTGGTAATGGGAGCCTGGAGGCATAGGGTACAAACTCAGAATTCCAATAGTTTTTTGCAACCCCTGGCATCTATTACGTAGCTCAAGGATTCTCAAGTTCCCACTCACTTCATATGTTAACGCTGTATTAGATTGTCTGTAGTACTCTAAATCTCTAAGCAAATACCGAGTTAAAATTCCACTAACTATGATATATTTGTCCTCTCTTTTTTCCTAAGCACCTCACCTAGGAATTTGCTGTTCTCCGCATTCTCAAAGTTCTTAATGTTCTCGTTGATGAAATGCTGTTTCAAGAAATGGTTTGCGGGGCCAGGCGTGGTGGCGTACGCCTGTAATCCCAGCACTCGGGAGGCTGAGGCAGGAGGATCGATGTGAGTTCGAGACCAGCCTGGGCTACAAAACTGAGCTCAAGGCCAGCCTGAACTGCATAGCGAGACCCTGTCTCAAAAAGAAAAAAAAAAGAAAGAAAAAGAAATGGTTTGCATAACACTATTTTGCACCCACTCTCTGTACAAAGATGGTAGTCTTGGCATGGGTGTGCACGCTCATGGTCTCAGCTGGCTGGAAGGCGGAGGCAGGAAGATCACAAGTTTAATGCCAGGCTAGGTCATTTAGGAGACCTTGCCTCAAAGGTGAAATTAAAAAGGCTGGGATGTCGCTCAGTGGTAGAGTGCTTGCCTTGCATGTGAAAACACCTGGGGTCAGTCTCTAGTATTGCAAACAACTATAAATTTAGTTCTCGCATTCCCAGTAATGTATACATAAGCTTTCACTGTATTTGCTACAACATGAGGCTTTTTACATTTACCTAAAGTTAAATGCCAGCCACCTTACTGAGAATGGCATTTTAAAGATAAATTTTAAAAGAATTAGTGTATTTACATGATCCTATCCATACGCCCTTAGTAACTATGGCACAGCTAGCTGTATATTTTAAGGAAAACCTAAGTTACTCAATGGTGCAAGACACTTTGAAAAAAAGAATACAATTTTCTTTTCTGTGACATAAGCCTAGGAAGATGTGGCCTCTCTGTTGCTTGCAGAGGCCATCCTTTGACCAGGATCAAAGATAAATTGAACAGTACCCAATTTAGTCTCAGTTTGAGCACATATACCGGTCCTTGCCAAAACCCACCTACAATTATCCTTGCACATAAGTGAGCTCCAGATTCTCTGTGCTTTCCAGCCCCTGAGTTAGGCCACCTGTCGTGGGTGAACAGAAGAGATGTGACTAATTCACTCTCAGAAAGGCAGAGAGGTAAGAAGGAAGTCACTCTGTTTATTCATCATGGACTAGGATGGCTTTTCTGCACGGCAAGATAACACACAGTTCGTGTGAAGAATCACAGGGATACATGACTCTGTGTCCGTGAATCAAGAGCCGGAACACCCCAAATAGCGATTTAAAGTTTTCCCTGAGATCGCCAAGAGTATTGGGCCACAGCCTATTTTACCCCATTGGAATTCAGGAGAAAGCGTAGGATGCTGGTAGTCCCTTTGGTGGAGAGAAAGCAGGCAGTGTGTGGAGAATTCCTGAGAACAAAAGGCACTGAGCCGCCCAAGCCATGAATCAAATTCTACCTGACTGTGAACTGTCATTCCTTCAACATCTCTAAACATTCTGGAGGGCAAATTCATCCGGTTGCATAGAAAGACACTTCGTCACAGCACTGGACACAATGTGTCTTTGCTTTTGCTATTTACCAAAGCCATCTGGATGCCACAGTTTTGAGTAAAATGCAGAGCCAGATGTATAGCAGCCTTTCCCTGGTGGCTTATAGGAAACAGAAAATTCCAGATAGGGTGGATGAGAAAATCAGGGTTATCACATTGTGTGCTCAGTTGGGATTTTTGAAGCTTCTCCAGATGTCCAGTATCACACCAGTTACTGAAGAAGCAGAGGGAGACACTGGATTAGCCCCTCCAGTCACAATCTAATCAAGTCACTAAAGTAGAAAGCGAATCAACATGTGTCTTCAGTTTGAGGTCTCCACCCACTTGTCCATCTGAAATGCCACCGTGGAATGCCTGTGTTTCCTACTGAGGACTCCTCTTCGGAAGAGAAGGAAAGGTTTCCTTAATTTGCTTCTTATTCAACAGTTGAAAGGGACAGCTGATTCTGGGGCAGGGCAGGTGGGGGAGGGATCAGGCGGGTGAGCCAGGCACCAGGCAGCCAGGCATTGGCTACATGCTGTAGGGTGTGCAGGCCTTGGGAGACGAAAGTATGGGAGGAAGGCTGAGCTTCAGTGGCCTGTGGCACTTCTGGAAATGTCATTCCATGGAGGCATGGGTCGTAGTTTTGTGTGTGTGTGTGTGAGGTTTTGTTTATTTGTGTGGTCTGGGGATTGAACTCATGGCCTTTGCACTGAGCTATATTCCCAGTGCTCTTTTTATATTTTAAGTTGCTAAATAGTCCAGGCTGGGCTCAAACTTGGAGTTTTCCTGCCTCAGCCTCCTAGAATGCTGGGATTGCAGTCATGTAGCACTCCACCCAGCTGTCTTTCTTAGGTTTTATTGGGGTAGTTCTGACAGGCTTTGACCATGTCGTTCAGGAAGTTCGCAACACCATTCTGCAAAGGAAAAAGAAACTGTCAGTGTATGTCCTTCTAGCGATCAATCCTGATCCTCTAGGGTGAGCACAAGGTGGAGAAAGATGGCTTTTGGCACAATAAAAAACAATAGGGCCCCTGCACAGATTTCAACAGGATGCTGTCACAGGTAACAGGGAAAGGCAAGACTCAGAGCACAGAGCTGTGACAGCCCCAGCGTTGCTGTAAGGCCGGTCCTTCTGTGACAGCTTTCACTAATAAAACACAGGGAGCTTTCTGCATTTTTACTTCTCCAAAAGAAAAGAAAGCAGCGGAAATGTGATCTGGCTGGGTGGTCAGATCTTCCAGAGAAGCGACTGGAAGGACTTGCTTTCTAGGATTAGAAAAAAGCAAGCATTTGGGTGCAGAGAGAAGGACGCACTGCTACTAAATAATGTTGGCCCATCACTTCTCCGCCTTTTGGCTGAGATCAAGTGTAGCATCTGTTCTTATCAGTTTAACAATGTTGGTCCAAACACAAGACGTGGCATAAGCATGGTGGAGTAGAAAACTTGTTTGTTTTTTAAAGGAGACAGTCATAGCTTCACTAAGGAAAATAGCAGTCAATAGCAGGGTCAGGGTTCAAAAAATTCACTCCAAAGTTTTTGAGCATTTCAACTTCCTCAGGAACCTGTACAAAATAGGGTGAATGGGTCCCATTATGCCAGGGTCGTAGGTGGTGTCCAGGGGACAAGAAAGTGGAGACAACAGCAAAATTAGAGGTTTTCATCAGGCCTAGGCACGTAAGGGTGTCTCTAAATCTGCTGCACCCTGAGCCAGGTCTGTCTTTCCCTTTCATAAGCACATACTGGGTCCGAAAGTACAATTATTTCTGTAGGGAACAATCCATTGTCCAGAGGTGCCCGAGAGCGGTACTGGACCAGACTGGGGTCACCAGCAGGGAGGGGCTGGCATTCCAACCTGACAGTTCTCTCGCTTTTGTTCCTATCTCCATCCTGGGTGTTGGCAACTCCAGCCCGAAGCAGAGTCACTCGAGCAAGCTCTTTGCAACAGAGCCTCACTCTGCCTGGAACAATGCGTCTCCTCCGCCTGACAGCTTCCGGGCGCAGTCAACACTTTCCCAACACCAGCCCCTCCCTGCCCCCGTCTCACCTTGGCTGCCCAGTTAATGAGCCAGGTCGGAATCTGACCACCCAGGTTATCGAAGTGATACATGAAAACTAGAGGGGGGAACAGAAAGGACAATTCAGGAAGACAAAATAAACACTGGGAAAGAGCAGCCTCCAAGAAATCTCCACAAGTGTTGTGTCTTCACATTCACAGCGAGAAACCAGGTCGTTCCAAAGGACTTCTCTCCACTGACGTCCCTTGTAGCATTTGCACACAAGCACTTTTTTAATGTGTTTAATAGAGGGTCCATAGGGTTTCAATACATAGATCAGACTCATAGTGATCCTTCTGTTTTTCAGCCTCTCAGGCGCTGGGATTACAGGTGTGTGCTCCCAGGCCCAATCTCAGTGGCTGTCTCAGCATGCCTTAGCGGAGAGGGACGGCATAGCAGTGTGTCTGCCTAAACAGGCACTTTAATCCACCATCATACACATACGCACACTTTGCTATTTTTTAAACATTGTGCTGGGTACTTGGAGACCATCTCTTATTTACTTATCCTAATAAACCTCAGGTACTGGCAAAAGCATGCCCATTTTATGGATAAAAGATTCAGGGAAGTCGTGCTATATGACAGCCTGACAGTGTCAGAACTGTGGCTCAGACTTTGCCTAAGACATGGGCCACACCTAAGCAAGTGGCCGCCTGCTTGTCTGCCTACCCCTGCCTCTCCAGGGGCCAGTGCAGAGGTGGACAGGTCCTCCCGAGTGTCTGGCATGGCCCTGAGCAGGAGCTATGTCCGCCAAGACGGCTGTGCCCAGCACTGGTGCCCGCCCCTCCACCCCCCACCCAGCATGTCTGCTCCATGGGAGCAGCCTGAAGAGAACTGCTGAGCCCCCTGGCCCAAGCCCTCTGGTCTCCTTTTCACGTGATCTTATCAAGAATAGAGCAAGAGCTGGAACAGAGTGGGCTGGGCTGAGCCAGCCCTCTTCCTCTTGCTCCAGCCTGGTCTGCGAAGGCCACGCTCCGTGCACCAGACGTGCCTTGGCAGCACTGTGGGCCCAGCTGGGCCGCTCCCCCGCACCCAGGGCTTTACCTTTGCTCCCCCGATTGCCGTCACTCTCAACTGCGATCTTCTGCTTGTATGGATGTACCCGGACCACCCCTGACTTCTCAGGAAACTGAGGCAGAGAGACGCTCTGGGCCAGGACCACAAAGATCTTCCGCCCTTCCACCTCCAGCTCTCGCCGCTGTCGGACGTAGACATACTGCACTGCCAGTCAAGGCTTGACATCGCCACCAGCACTGCCCGGGGCAGGGGGACCCTTGAAAGCGGGAGGCAACGGGAAAAGAGCCTGCTCTTCCCTCTTGGCGGCGTCTGCTCCCTGCTCTTGGTACTTTGTTTGCCTGCTTTGCCTCCCAGGCTGTCCTGCAAGGCAGTGTCTCATATACCCAGGATTCTCTCCACCCACCTGGCCAAGATTCACTGATGCTTTCAATCATGCAAGGAAGCAATTCCTTTCTCCCAAAGGCACTTGGAGAGGGCAAGTGCCTCACCCTCCTGAGACCCAGTGTCTGTAGGTAGGAAAGGGGAGTAAGATGTTCCCCACAGGCTTGGTGGGGCTTGAGAGAAAGCCTGGGGTAGAAGCACTCGAGGGACAGCAGTGTCATTCTGCATTGTCCTGTCCTTTCCCGAGCTCTGACGACAGATCTGCCTGCAGAGCTGTTGGCAATACTGCAACCATAGCCTGCAGTAAGGCATGTGAATGCCCGGATACTTACTAGGCGGATGTCCTCCCTCCATCAGTACTGTTTTACTGAAGATGACAAAACCATTTCCTCCCCATAGACATCCACAGAATGGCCACTGGGTCTGTGCCTTTATTGGAGGGAAGGTAATTGCACTTCAAGGAACAAGCGCCACTCCTTATGGAGCCCTTACTGTGTAATAAACACCGCACGCTCGCTGCCTATGCAATGTGATCTAAACTATTGTGAATATTTAAACAAAACTTGAAAAATGTACTACACAGCCGGGCATGGTGGCTCACGTCTGTAATCCTAGCACTTGGGAGGCTGAGGCAGGAGGATCAGCGTAAGTTCAAAACCAGCCTGGGCTATAAAAGTGAGCTGAAGGCCAGCTTGACCTGCGTAGTGAGACCCTGTCTCAAAAAGACAAAAAAAAAAAAAAAAGAAAAGAAAAATGTACTGCAGGGAAAGACACGCTACCGTCAACCTCCCGCAGGACACCCCTCCCACTTGAGGCACACTTATCTCAAGCCACTTTTAAATGCAGCCCTGGGAAAGCTCTTTCATGAGTGGCTTTAGTCGTGCTAAGTTGGAAGCTTCTGGGTTCTGCGTGGATCCAAACACTTTGCCTGTCCTGCTCATGTCTACTCTGAGGAAGACGCAGAAGTCACATGTTACCAGACCTAGGGGCGGGGCTGAGGAGCACATGCCATGTTTGTACTTGGTGGAAATTTCCATAATGTTTTGACTTGATTCAGGAACTCATGAGACAGGTTCAACCGTAGTAGCAATGTGCCTTCTACTGTGACAATTTTTCAAATTTTTATTTAAACACTTACCATAGTTTTAAATGCCAGTTATCATCAATTTTTTTAATGTATTTAGTACAGGGTTTATAGGGTCTCACTACACAGATTGGACTCGGAGTTATTTTTTCTGTTTTCAGTGTCCTAGGTGCTGGGATTACAGGTGTGCGCCACCACCCCTAGTCTCAGCCATGGTCTTAGCACACCTCTGGGGTGGGACCTGCACTGCGTGCCAGGGATCGAACCCTGGTTCGTGTGTCTGCCTAAGCACGTGCTTTAATCCACGGAGCTATCTGGCTGCCCCTTTCTATAATCAAGTTTGATCTTACAAAATCAGTGCTACACAGTCAGTGACCTGAGAGAGAAGCACAGAGACAGAGAGCAGAGACGCCAAGAGACCCGAGGGGCTGTATTGTGTTGCAAGGATACATCTCTGTTGGACAGGGGAAAAGGAAACTCCACTTCCCAGTACGTCACAATCTGTCCGTTGCATTCTTTTTCATAGATTTCTAAAGGCCAACAAGAAAAGTTAGTACATCTACAGACATCTTTGCTTCGAGTAGCTAGAAGCTGAGGCAGGTTGACCTGTGGGTGGATGTTCTAACACCTAAGCATGAGAATTCTTGAACGCAATTGAGCAGATTCATTCTCCTTGGAAGTGTGTTGCCTGGGAAATCAGGCAGCAAAACACTAGATGAACAAAAGCTCTGGGCCCTGACTTGTCTACTGTACAACACAAACAGCGTTCTGAGATGGAAAGCAAAGGAACTAAATCAAGTAGCAGCAAATGATCAGAGGGTTTTGAATAAGGGCGGCCGCCAGGTGTCGCTAGAGTACTAAAAGTTCTGCTTTTCAGGCCTTTCAACACTTCCTGCTGAGCCGAGGCCCCAGGGGTTGCACAGTCTAGCAGGCTGTGGTGGGAAGGGAAAGGTCCTCCGAGGCAGTGGCCCTCGTTGGCTTTCTTCTCGCTTTTCCTTCAAGTCTCCATCCTCACATGACGCCCACACCTCCAGTGACCAAATTTCTTGACAACGATTCCCTTGCAAAACTGCGTGCAAGCAATGGCCAGCTTTTGGGGTGTGGGAGACAGCACGGGGACAAAGCGACAGAGGGGCCACAGGCTCTCCAGCAAAAGATGGAGCCCTGCTCACTCCACCAAGGGAGGCCCGAGAAAATGCTATGGGGGGCTGGGCCCGACTTTGTAAAGAAAACCAGAAGCAGTCCACCCTGGAAGAAGGCATGCCAGTGCCTTGGTGCAGAAGGCCGCAGAGAGGAAGGGCAGGAGGAGCCCGCGCCGCTTTCATTCGCTGAGCACCGATTCTCCCTTCTTGCACCAGAACTAGCACCTCGACTGTCCCCTCGGGCAAATCCTGGCCTTCCCACCCCAGCCCCCCCCCCCTGCTTCTCCACTCTGTGCTTTCAACTGGGCTGGATCTGCCATAATGCCGGGACATGAAGGATGAGGGAGACACGGACGCAGTGGTGCTGGGGCCCCCGCGGCTGGCTGACGTGCGGCTTGCCCATCTAGCAGGTCCAGGTCCAACGTGGATTGACCGGGTTCCTGCACACAAGGTGCAGAACCTCAGCGTATTCCCACAAAGCCCGCTGCAGCTCCCAAGGGGCCACACGCCGCAGCACGGGCTGCTCCTGCCGAGGCTCTGAATCCTCTTCTTGCAAGTCACGTTCCTCAGCTGTCGCGGAGGACGGAGGATGACTTTGTGTGCTGCCTGCTTCCTCCTACTGCTGTTTGCTAAACTGAAGCCACATGTGTGCCTCACTGGCAGAGTCCTGTGTCCTATGCCAGCGCTGTGGCTGCTGGGCAGATGGGGACAGAAAATCAGCCGGCTTCCTGAGACAAATGAGCACCGTTATGCCCCATGTGTGGAAAGGACAATTGAAAATAAGTGGCTGCCTGCAATTGCAAAACCTTTGACTGTGTATGTATCTGCTTCCTCTTAGTCCAAAGAGAAATATATTCTTTCCTTTTTTTTTAAATTTTATTTTCTAAGCAACATCAATAGGGAGGTGGGTCATGCCCACACACTGTACTCTGTAGAATGATTGTGAGGACAATATGCAATATGTCAACTTTCAAAGAAAAGAAAGGGGAAAAGAAAAAAAACAGTAATGTGGATTTAGAAAGGTTAATGTTTAATTGTTTGATCAATCTTATATACCTATATATATTAATCTAAACTGATCTGATGATGAAAATATGTAATATAACCATTGTTAAATTTAAACAATAAAAAAAAATTGAAACAAAAAAAAAAAAAAAAAAGAAAATAAGTGGCTGGGAACCACGCGAGATGTCCACAAGAAATAGTGTATACCTGAAGCTGTCACACTGCCAAGAGCCAGTCCTTGTACTCTGGCCACCATCACAAGATTTCTCGTTCCTCTGGGTTCACTTGACTCATTAGAATATAAGCCTAGATCTTCTCGAAGACATTTTTTACATGGACAAAAGGATCTGAGAACTAGGTACACACAGAAGACAAGAGTCTAGAGATGGAGAAGGAAAAATTCTGATGGAATTATTCAAAAATAACTGACCTAGAAGCTAGAAAGCCCTGGACTTTACAATGCCATAATGCAATAAACTCTTTGTATTTACTTTATGTTGCCCTTGATTGGCTTTTCATGGAGTGCAGCCAGCTGTTCGCACTACAGACAGTGTGTGGCGCGTTCTGCAGGTCAGCACCACTGTGCCTGGGAAGCCTCTCCCGGCTCTAGGTGGCAGGAAGAGCCCCTGTCTCATACGCCACCTGCTGCAGGTTGTGTCACAGGGTAAGGTCTAAGATCTACAGTGAGGACCATACTAGGCTCTCAGGGCTCTGCTCCTCCCACCTCATACTCCCAAGAGCAGGACTACATTTAAGTAGTACATGAGCTGGGGCTGGTTCTGCTAAAACAGCCCACCCCAGAGCAGCACACTGCCAGCGCTTCGTGCATGCGCTGCTCCCGTTTTCTGACCTCGGTCCTGCCGCTGGTCCCTCCTCGTAGGACACTCAGGCCTTCGCCCTGCTCTTCCTACCTGTGCACATGTATGCACTGACTGCCTAATTAGAGAACTTGGGTGCCCCCTCTCTCATGGAGCCCTCCACGACCACCTTGCCACACAGGAGGAGAGCACGGCTTCAGGCAAAGCAAAGCAGCTCCAAGAGCGAAGCTGCAGAGAGGACCTAGCAAAGGATGTCAGGAACGAAGGCCAGGACCCAGAGCAAACTGTATTTCAGACCCACATTCAAATGATATCTGTGCCAGAATTTAAAAGGAAGCACAACATAGGCGAAATGAAATCTTCCTTTGTACCGGCTAGAATCAACAGGAACAGGTTCTAACTCCTAATTTTTCACTGATAAAGTGGGCTTCACTTACCCTTAGCATGCTGGTCCCATTGTTTTCTGTATTCTAAATCCATATAGACATCCATGAGCAGAGCTGGTGGGCAGTCCTTGAAAATACTGAAGATTTTATATTCATAAAGTCCAGTTTTCTGCAAGAACAGACAGAAAAGCAATCTACTGGTGCCAAGGTTTTGAAAAAGCTACAGTCTACCTCCAATAGCTAAGGATGAGGCCTATACGACACCCAACACCGAGCTCATCTGGGTTCTCAGGGACACAAAGGTGTTGTTATGGTTTGTGTATAGGCATCCTCTCAAAGCCTCTTGCAGTCATGGGGCAGCTTCTAGAATTTGCAATTGATTATTGTGGGTGTGGGTGCTGCCCCTCCCTGGGGGCAGGTGATTTGCATTTCAGTGTAAGGGAGGGAAAGAAGTTAGCTGCTTGAGCTGCTGCTAGCTCTTGGTGTTCTTGCTCTTAGCAGCCATGAAAGGTTGTCCTCTGCCATGTGCCTCTCTGCCTTGGAGCCAGCTGAATAAGGACTGAAACCTCCAGTAACTGTGAGCTAAGTAAACCTTTCCTTCCCTCATTTTGAGTGTCGGGTATGTGTTCCAGCAGTGAGAGAAGAGTAACAGGTGTGGGTCTCAGACTCTGGGTCTCAGACAGGTGTGGGTCTCAGACTCTGCTGCAGGCACTGGTGGTAGGAACAGTTGCTATAAGACCTGGAAGGGTCGTGTTGTCAATGATGCTGCCTTGGTGGAGGCTCAGAGACCTCTATGAGGGGTAACATTTAACAGGACATCTTGTTCTAAACGTTAGGAGAAGGCCGTGGAGGGACAAGGAACGATCCCCTCCTGGAAGGAGGAAAGCTTTCGCATCAATGTCTTGGCACATATAAGGTTCATGGGACCTCTCAATGGTACCAGACCCCCCAAAGGACTTTTTAACCCATAGTAAGGGGTAAAGAGTCTCATCTCACTGCTATGGAAACTTAGTGAATGGCATTAGACAAGGGAGCCACCAGATCTGCCTGGGCATACAGTGTAGGCATAACAGTATCTCATGAATATTTTTAGCGAAGAATTTTTGCTGTTTGGTAGAAAGCAGATCCCAAGCAAACAAGGAAGGACCTTAAAAGACTGACTGAAGGAGGGAGAGAATGACAGTGATGCGGGCACAGGAGGGACTTAGAGATAGAATTTGGGGGCCAGGCCGACAGGAATTGCTGACAGATTAGCTGTGGGGAAAAGGAAGGCAAAGAATCAGGGATAACGGAAATGCCCTGCCTGGACATCCGGGTGGATGGGAAGCCCCTCCCCCAACAGTAGAAACTGGGAGAAGAGTTGATTCATGGGTCGTGTAATCAAGCAGTGTATTCTGGGCAAGCACCTTAAGATGCTTATTAGACAGCCTGTGTAGGTGGCTAGAGTTCTGGGGAGGGGCTGGATTTTGAATATCTATAGGACATAATAAAACCTAACACCTTTTTTATTGTCAACTCCAAGACAGAGAATATTCCAACATGGACTTCTTTCTGATGTGTATCAATGAACAAAGCGTGGGAAGAGTATCTGCTGCACATAAAGGAGTTTCCATTGCTCAGGAGAAGGTCACTTCTGGATTCTAAGTACAAGAGAGGGCCAGGGTCTTCACAGGAAGCCATACGCTTGTCTGTGAGGGCTCTCGATTCCAATAAGCCCCACTACACATTTCACTCTGTACAGTGGCGACTTCCCACTCCCAGCCCTCATTCTGCCTAACGGTTTGGTTGGCAAGGGCAAAGCAATGGCTCTGAGATTAGCCTACATGGAAAGCAAGCGAATTAAAACAACTGCGTAAAAATAAAGCTCTTAGAGGAAGTCTTGCTTCCATGTGCCGGTGCCCTGGGCTAACCATGGCAGGGTCTCACAGGAAGTCAAGGATGCTTCTATGCTAGGACTGGGACTTCCCCAGGCCCACACTTGACTGAGCTCTGGGCATCTGCATAGATGGAGACAAGTGGCTTCCTTAGCTGAAGCCCATCCCCTTCCTATGTGGAGCTACAGGCTTCATGAGCTCAGCCCTGTCCATACCACAGAAAAGACAAACAGAAACCTTGAGAAGAGAAGAAACAAAATGCAGACTGAACTACTGTGACAGTGCCCTTCAAACGGTCTCTAGATTGCAGGACTGAGAAAACCCCGAGCTCCAGAGAGCAATGTGTCGGTTGTCACCTTCGCCCCTCCATCAGTACGACATTCTTTGTCCCTCAACAACCCAGCCCGAAGCCCTGGGTCAGAGCACCTCCTCGCTCACGACTACTTATAACTAGGTTCTCAGCAAACACGCTCATTTTTACTTCATCTTTTGAATGAATAAAGAAACATTTTAATACTCATAAAAATTATCTACATTAATTGTATGAAAGCTTGACAATGCTAGAAAGAATGTATAATGCCATGTAACCCTGTAATCTACCAATATCTGCTGATGCAGTCGGACACATGCTATTTCTTGAAAGTAAATAAATATTTCTCTTTGTGACCAAACGGAAATACCATGATATAAACAGCTTGTGTTTTTATTTATAACTTAATAGTACACTGAGATTATGGAGGGTTCACATAAAACATAACTATTCTCCAAAGATAGTTCTTTTTTCCAGATATTTTTGTGCAAATAAATATTTTTTTAGAAAAATCATGTTCCCACAGTACAATTGACTCACAATTCTAAGTTATTTCAGTAGGGAAAGCTTCTTCGGAGATAAGTTTCAGGGTCAGTACCCTACTGCTTTAAGGCTAGTTATATTTTCGTACGCCTTGTATCTACTCTCATTAGTGGCAAAGGACCATGTCACCAGATGCTGGTGACAGCCCAGGACCAGGCTCGGGAATGTGCGCCAAAACACATGAGGTTGGGTCAGAATCCTGCTCAGCTCTGCACATCAGTCTGTTGAGTCACTCGGGGAACATCTGTTGAAACACTGGCAGTACCCAGAACTGGACTGACTACCCGTGAGATTATATAATCTAATCTCATCCCTCTTCAAGATTGAGGACACCAGGAAGACAAATTTAGAGGATATTTTGCTATCAGTGAGCACCCAGAAATTTCTAACATTTTCCAGAGTCACCTGGGATTCTGTCAGAGCCTCTGAAAAACTGAGATTGCCCCAAGCCCTCATTTCCTAGACACTGGATGAAAGGATAAGGGCTTCTCCCAAATGGCCCGAGAAAACCAGAAGTAAAGTGATGACCAACTAGACGCTGGGCCACCCCAACAACCCCATAAAAGCTGGCCCTTTCTTTTTTTATGCATCAGTCTAACCCTCTCCTTCAGAGCTCTGTTTCTTCTAGCCTGGGAAAGAGAAATCTTTTCTATTCTGTCTTACTTTCTAAGAGAGACTATACGTTAATTAGTCAGACTATACCTGCTTAATAAGTCAGACTATACCTCTCACAAGCAGCAATGTTTCTCTGCAATGCTAAGTCAGGAACCCCATAGGGTCTGAGTTTTGGAGTCTGCACCTCCTCTTTCAGGGGACCTCCTGAGACCCTATCTGATGACATTACTTGCAACTAAAAGCAATCTTAATGGATAAAAATATCCCCAATTGGCAATGCTAAATTTAACTTGAATTTTCAGGATCTTGGGAAAGAGTAAAATATAAAAAATTGTTTGTCCTTACTGATCTAAAACACAGCTAACAGCCTAGAACCTACTCCTCCAAAAGAATTATGTAAGATTCACGAGTGATGAGTCCTGAGAGACCCTCCAAAGCACCTTTCTTGACCTCACTGATGATTAGCTTAACTGATTGTCCAGCTGGCCAATCAGAGTGAAGTTCTTTAGCCTATGTGGCCGGACTCTTCCTCAGGTTCAGAGTCCTGGGCATCTCCATTCCAGTCAGCCTCTCTTAGGGTCCCTCCTAGGCCAGCCTGGGGATAAAGTATTCTCTGTCTCCTGTTGTGGAGCCACGTTTTCTTCTCAGGTCCCCACGTAGGGCTCTTTCTAAGACTTGCTTCCGTCTGTACACGACAACTCTCTTGCCTAGGTTCGAGATAATCACGGACTTAACTATAAGGCATTTTCCCTGCTTCAACAGTAACTTCCGCCATGGCTTGAAGTAATCCTTTGGGATAAAAGGCAATTTTACTAATTCTTATGAAAAGGTAACTCGCTAATGTCAAGCTTGCTGGCACGATTCTGAAGCAGAATGACAAGACAGTGGTGATGAGGCCTACAATATTTACAAGGAAATGTGCTTATGAATAAATTCATTCAGACAATATAGAAATGCAGAGCGTTGTTAAAATTCGTGTCAGCAAGGAGAAGAGACAAAGGATTTCACACGGTCCGGTTTCCAAACAATGGTGAATTTACTATCCTGTGAAACCATTAACATGGACTGAGATGTGGACAGGGATGCTGATGTCATTGCCATGTGTTTACAGCATGGGCTCGGCATCAGGAGTCTGGGTACAGTGCAAGTGCCTCTACCTACAAACCTGCAAAGTGGGTCCAATGAGACTCTACTTCATGCTGTGATGAAGAGGATTAAATGAGATACTGTATCCAAAATTCTAGTATATGCTGTATGTAAATACGATGATCTCATTTTTCCAGAATAGCAAACTGAAAATCCAGCACCTGTGAAATACTGCTCTACGCTCTGTGCCAAGCTCTGTGCTTGGTGATGAAAGTCCATAGAAATCCACCAGTCATTCTACTTTATACACGGAGAAGTGAAGAACAGGGAACTGAGAGCCCATGGCTGGGACGCGTGCTTTTGCTATCGCTAACTTCTGAGACACAATTCTCATTAGTTTGTCTAAACATCAGGGTGTTAAGAATTTGGGCTAGCCAAATAGCTCAGTGGATTAAAGTGCCTGCAAGCAGGCGCAGGCACAGGCACAGGCGCCAGGGCCGGGGCAGGGGCCAGAGCCGAGGATTCAATCCCCAGGCCTGCTGTGCGGGCCCCGCCCCCAGGGTGCACTGAGATGGCAATTGAGACTGCATGCTGTAATCCCAGCTCTTGAGAGACTGTAAGCAGATGGATCACTACCAGTCTGATCTAGTAGTGAAACTCTGAACACACCCTGTAAATCCTTCCCTAAAAATACAATCAATCAATCAATCAATCAATCAGGTATTAGGATTCTTATCAATGGTAAGTCAATGCAGTTTCGAAAAGCTGCGCAATTTATTTTCCATTGTATTCTCTGAGTTCCAGTTTACTGAGAGAGATTATCACTGATAGTAAGATTCTTATTTGTCCTGAGCATAATAATTTCTAAGAGAGCTGCCACATACTTACACAGGAAAATAGTCACCTGTTGAAATGTTTGCCATTGACCTGCGCCAGCCCCACATGGGGTGCAAGGTGGTGCCACCTACGGCGCCGCACCCCCCCCCCCACTACATGCACTCAGCGTGACGTAAAGGCACGCTTACTTTGTGGCACTGGTCGGCCTTCACACGCTGCACTTCAAGGGGCCCCTGACAAATCCCAGGACTCCAGTCCTGTGTATGTGCCTTTGTCCACTGACTGCTGCTCACAGAAGAGCTCATTTCCACGCCCCTGAGGGACAGGAAGCCTTCGCAGTACACACCTCTGGAAGCTGGCCAACACCTGCCGCTCTGTAGCACTTAATGGGTCGACACGGTATGAAATGTTAAGGATATGCACCGAGATAAACAGCATTGATGCCAAAAATCAAAGCTGAAGGGGATGCTGGAGTGGGCCAAGTCAGTAGGAGGAAGATAGGTGACTCAGTCTGATTTAATACTTGAGAGCTCTCTGAGAACGTGTGACGCAGGTTAAGTCCTCAAGGATCACAGGTATGTAGGTAAAATGAAGCTGCTAGCTGATACCTACTCCGTACTGAAGACTGGGCAGTAAACAGGAGCACTTCACACAGATTGGCACACAGTGATACCCGGAGCTATGGACTACCAGGAAGCCCATTTTTCGAACAAGGGAACTGAGGCTTAAAGATGCTCAGAGAAATAGTCAGAGGAGGCAACTTTATAGAGACCAGCACCTGTCAGTTAAACTTAAACTCACCACCCAGAGTGCCTGAAGTACGAGGATGGTCCACGTTCAACAGTCCCCGTATTACGTTTTGGGCATGGAAGCCCCTCCAGGGTCTCATGCAGTCATGGTTTTTCAGAGAGATGAATCTAGTTCGTGACTGTTTCGCTGTGTAATGCTGGGATTGGTGGTGTGAGCGCTCTAGAAGCCAGGAGAAGGGGCAGAATAGGCCAAACATCCTGAAATAAAAGGAGTTCCCTTTCCAGACTGGGTCATGTGACTCCCACCTGGGGGATGCTAAGGAAAGCTTCTCATCTGCATATGCAAATCTGTTCTCAGGTCAGCTGGGCCACTTTCCCCTCCTGAGGCCACACTCAGCTCACCTGGACAGGTCACAGAGGGGTTTCCTACTCCTGCTGGGCTTCGAGTACTTGGGTAGGTCCATAGCACAGGAAAAATCTATGTTGAGAAAGAGCTCTGCCCCTTATCCAGCTCTTGGATGAGAAAACGTAATCAAGGACCTGGCACTGGGGATTAAGAAATTTCATTTACGTTGTCTAAACGGAAGCCGTGAACCTCTGTACACCGTTTTCACGGACCATAGCTGCAGCTCCGGTTGTTGCTATGGCAACACAGCGCCAAACTGCTTTAGGCTGACAGCTGATGACTGGAAAAGCTTGCCTAGGTGATTTGTGGCTCTGCTCCCAGGGGACCCCTCAGCACTGTTCAGGGGACCACACGTGACCCAGCAGCCAATCACCTGACTGTCAGGGAGAGGAGGGGTTCCTTTCCCCACTGCCCCTTTCCCTCTCCACTGCTCTCTGTCTCTAGGGCATTCTAGGGCTTCTGACTCTGCCTTCCCATGTCAGAACCCTCTGTGGTGCCAAGAGATGATACCAGGACTCCAATGGCCTCAAAATCGGGGTGCTGCTGTTCTTTCCCTTGGAGCGATTTCTTTCCATTTCACAGTATCTATTGTACCTTTCACATTTTAATTACTCTTTCACTTTCTTGCACTATGCAGACAATATGATGTTGACACATTAGAGATTTATTTCCCTAATGAGTATAGCCTCTAGTTGCATCCATGTACCTATAAAAGACTCATTTGTCTTTCTTCATAGCTGAGTATAAAATTGTATAAAAATGCCACATTGTTTTTAACTGATGAGGGAAAGGAGAAAAGAAGGAAAGGGGTATATTATATACACATACACAAGATAGCTGAGATAACTACACTACTAATTTCTACACATTAAAAGGTAGAGTTAGCCAGGTGTGGTGGTGCATGCCTGTAATCCCAGCCCTTTGGAAGCTGAGGCAGGAGGATTGGTGTGAATTCAAGACCAGCCTGGGCTACAAAAGTGAGTTCAAGGCCAGCCTGAACTTCATACTGAGACCCTGTCTGAAAAAGGCAAAAATAAAAGATAAGGTATAGTTAGTGCTTACATTGTTTGTTTGTTTGTTTTTAATGTATTGGATACAGGATCTCACTACACAGCTTGGACTCATAGTGATCCTCCTGTTTTCAGCCTCCCCAGCAGTGAGATTACCTGTTCCTGACCATGCCTGGGCTCAGTTGCTGTCTCAGGGTGCCTGAGGGTGGGGCCAGTGCAGCCTGGGGTACCAGGGATAGAGTCCCAGTCCCTGCACTTGCCTAAGCAGGCACTTACTCCACTGAGTCATCTCACCGGCCCTTGTTTGATCATTTTTATATGCCTACATCTTGCGATCTGAACAACGACCTGGCAGATAACAATATGCAATAATATAATAACCACTGTTAATTTCCTATCATCTTGTTTTGAAATTCCGCATCCTGACAAACTTTATTGCTTTTTAAAATTCTCTTTAAAAAAAATTCTCAACATAGTTTTAGCGTTGAGAAGTATATTCTTTTCCTTTTTTTTTTTTTTTTTTTTTTTCTAAGCAACATCAATAGGGAGGTGGGTCTTGCCCACACACTGTACTCTAGAACGATTGTGAGGACAATATGCAATATGTCAACTTTCAAAGAAAAGAAAGGGGAAAAGAAAAAAAAAGTAATGTTGATTTAGAAGGGTTAATGTTTAATTGTTTGATCAATCTTATATACCTATATGTGTTAATCTAAACTGATCTGATGATGAAAACATGTAATATAACCATTGTTAAATTTAAACAATAAAAAATTGAAACTTGAAAAAAAAAACAGAAAAAAAATTCTCTGTAAATAAAAATATCAAAATTGGGGTGCTAGACCAGCAACTGCAACTGTCATGGCAATAGCCCCAAACTGCTTTAGGCTGACAGCTGATGACTAGAAAAGCTTGCCTAGGTGACTTGTGGCTGGTTGGCACTGTAATGTAAAAGGAAAACACACACACGTGCACACACACAACACACACATGCACACATACAACACACATGCTACCAACTCTCTTACCTCGCCCTGGTCCCAGTGAATCAGAGACTCTGGGGGCGGGGGGCTCAACTCTGAATTTTAACCCTGTAGATCATTCCACTGCAGACTCAAGAATGAAAACAATTCTGCTGCCTATTATCTCAAACCCTTCATCTGCCTGGAAAGGAAAATACTATTCTGCTCTTGCTGTTGTGCTTCTCGTTGTTGGGTCTTAGGGGTCTTTTTCATCATTGTTGTTGTGACAGGGTCTCATTATGCAGTTGGGGCAGGACTTCAACTCAGTAGGAAGTCCAGGCGGGCCTTGAACTTGCAGTCTCCTCCGGTTTCAACCTCCCCAGTGCTGGCCTTACACGGCTTGCAAACGGGGAGCTGGAATGGAAAGTAACTGGCCAGCCTCACCCAGCTCTGCCACTTTGGCCTCAGTGACACTCCAGTGCTATCACCCTGCTGGCTCTTCTTTCTGGAAAAAAAAAAAAAAAAATCAGCCTAGCACTAGAAGCAGCACTGGCTGTTCCTTAGATGAGGCTTGAACTCTGGGCTGGCATGATGAGCTACATTCCCAGTCCCTATCTTGTAGGTTTTTTTTTGTTTGTTTTTGCACAGGATCTCACTACACAGCTCAGACTCAGTGATCCTCCTGCTTTAATGCTTTAAGTCTCCCCAGTGGTAGGATTACAGTCATAGGCTACCACACTTAGGCTCAGGGGCACCTAGGGGAAGGGCCAGCACGACATATGGTATCAGGGTTTGAACTCCCGGTCCCTGCACTTGCCTAAGCAGGTGCTTAGTTCACTGAGTTATCTCACCAGCCCCCAGTCCCTAACCTGGTGCTTTGCTTTGCTTTGTTTTGCTTCATGAGACAAGGTCTCCTTAATGTGCCAAACTAGGCTTAAATTTGCAATCCTCCTGCCTCAGCCTCCCATAGTGCTGGGATTACAGGCATGCCTCTCTATGCCTGAACTGTCTCTTCTTGCTTCACATGCCAACACATTCCACAAAATCCTCTTGGAAGGTCTGATGCTTTTATTGTTGTTCAATCACACTTTATTATGAAGAATTTTGAACATACATATAAGTAGCAAAAACAGAATTACCCAGTGTTGCTGGTCCCTGTGGGAGAGCTTCCCATAGGGACCAGCAAAGCTCCAACGCTGGCCAGGTAGATCTGAGCAAAAGCTTGGTCCTTTACAAACTCCCCAGTGATTCCACTGCTCTTGGGTGTGACACACACCACCCATGTCCTTCTCCTGCATGATTCAACCTCACTTGTCACTTGTGTCCCCACCAAAATTTGTGTCCTGGAGTTTCCCAGATTCCCTCATGTGAAGCACACCGCATCACGCCCCCTTACCCCACCTTATTTTCTTCATACGTTGCATTCTTTCATCCAACACGTCATTGCACGCTATGCGGATTATTCTCACCAATGAGTATCATGTGGTGACGCACAACTGGAATCCCAGCACTCGGGAGGCTGAGGTAGGCGAATCATTGTGAATTTGAGGCCAGCCTGAACTAAACTGCGAGAGCCGGGGGTGTGGTGGCGCACACCTGTAATCCCAGCACTTGGGAAGCTGAGGCAGGAGGAGAGGTGGGAGTCAGAGACCAGCCTGGGCTACAAAAGCAAGCTCAAGGCCAGCCTGAACTGCATAGTGAGACCCTGTCTCAAAAAGGAAAAAGAATAAATAAGTGCTCATTGAGGCAGCATGTGGGCCCCCCTATTTCACCCCTGAGTCGAGAACCTACAGAGGCAACTGCCCATGCAAGTCAGTGGACCGCTACCTCCTGAAACAAGCAATGAATGAGAGTAGAGCAGAGCTGAGATTTTAAACCTGGCACTACCTGATGCCAAAGCCCTTTTTCTTCCTGCAGTAGCACACAGCAGGCCTGGACTAGTTTTACCTAACCTTGGAGAGGAAATGCAGTTCTTCCTTCAAGGCAGGCTCTACATTCAGTACTGAGCTGGTGGACGTAGGTGGGTGTATGCGATTGCTGGTGCTCAGGGCTGGGTGGGACACTGAAAAACTCCCTGACTTATTTTCATCTGTAAAACAAGAGTCAATGCGCATGCCTGTCTATTCTCCAAACTTGATTGTTATGGTTGGTATCTGGTGGTCCCCTCAAAGCCTCATGCAATCATGGGGCTGGGACTTCTACAGCTTGAGACTGACTCATGACCCACTGGGACTACGTGTTTCAGTATTGATGGGACTATGGGTGTGACCGGAAGTAGATAGCTTGAGGCAGGGAGCCTGAATGCAACATAAGAG
Source organism: Myocastor coypus (assembly GCA_004027025.1). Lineage (NCBI taxonomy): Eukaryota > Metazoa > Chordata > Mammalia > Rodentia > Myocastoridae > Myocastor > Myocastor coypus. Next base: position 1,955 of record PVJA010008850.1, on the reverse strand, counting down.
AGGCAGAAAGACAGACTCTCTCCTGGTTGTCATTATTTTTGTTTCTTTGCTGTGAACTGCTGCTCTCTTTCCTGTGCCTGTTGGCATTGGAGCCGGCCAACTACGGACTGAAACCTCCAGTAACTGCAAGCTAAATAAACCTTTGTTTCCTTCATTTTTGGTGTTGGGTGTTTATCCCAGCAACGACAGAAGAGTAACTGAGACAACTGTATATGAAAAGTCACATTACACATCACAAGCATTCTGTGAGTTGAAGTACTGTGTAGAGGTCACTTAGCACTAACATGACAGGGCAGGGTAAAAGAGGAGAAGGAATACATAGCAGGTGAAGAGCGAAAACAAGAAATGAAGGACAAGATGAGGGTGCTGGTTAGAAGGGCTTAGAAAAGTCTCATGACTAAAATTGTATGGTTGACTAAAAAAGACAAAATCAAAACATACCTAAGCATTGTATACTACAAGTATCCATCTGTCCAAAAATAGGATTCAGATTTGTTTGTGCCTACCCAAACAATTTGCTTGTGTGTGTGTTTAATGTATAGTTGGCTTGTTATTTTGATCTCTTCTAAGTGCCTTTGTGCTAGTTTGGTGCTTTCAGAACCCGTCACAGTAACTTCTTTATGGCCTCATTTGAATGTGCTGACTACTGGTTTTGGTTTTGTTCTGCTCTTTGTGTTCACTGTTTTTTTGGGTTTTTTTTTTTTTGTTTGTTTGTTTGTTTGTTTTGTGCTCTCCATCCTTGTTTAAAGACCTATTCATTCTTTAAAAAATTAACTATTATTATTGTTGTTATTATTATTACTATTATGGTTGCCTCAGCCTGCCCTTGGGATGGGCCTGGCACAGCATGTGGTGCTGGGGATCAAACCTCAGTCCCTGCAGTTGCCTGAAGAGCTTTAGACCACTGAGCCATCTCGCCAGACCTATTCATAAGGAGCCCTACAGCGCTGTTATCCACATCTGATGCCCAATGTGAGAGGCCGAGAAGGGGCCAGCAGTAGCTGCCTTGGTGCCAGGAAGCCTTCAATCCAACCACTGCTTACCACTTCTTCTTAAATAACTGCCTGGCTCTTAAGGGAGGCTACACCACTTTAAATTCATAGTGCTATGTTTAACCCACTGCAGACAACCCCCTCCCATAAAAGCTGAATGAATTATACAACTGATCTTGGGATTCTTGTGAATTCCTCCAATAATGAGGAAACTACTCTTCCTTTCACATGGAGAACTGTAATTAGTCTGTGTGTGACCAAAGTTGAGAAGCACAGGAACTTTCTCACCTCCTCTTAACCAAGACCTTCAAGTGTGCCACTGAGCTTCCCTGAACGCCAGTGTCCTTGTCCCTCTGCTCAGAAGATGGTGCCAGCAATCAGGAGCTGAGAGTCATGGCTGGAAGGCGAGCTGAGAGCCTGTGAGCTCAGCTTTCCCATGGGCCACCACTGGGCTTCCATTCAAAAAGGCTCACATGTTTAAGGTCCAGCCGTGGATCCAGACAGCTGGGTTCTGATCTCAGCCCAACTCTTGTCTTTTTTTTTTTTTGAGTTGCTTCATGTGTTTATTTTTGCCTGGGATTGAACAAAGTAACATTCTGCTTCTTGTTTTAGCCTTCACCCTGAAAGCAAGACCATCTTTTCGTGGTCTGCTTAGTGCCTCATTTTCCTCATTTTTTTATTAATATTTTTTATTGTTTAAATTTAACAATGGTTATATTACATATTTTCATCATCAGATCAGTTTAGATTAATACATATAGGTATATAAGATTGATCAAACAACTAAATATTGACCCTTCTAAATCAATATTACTTCCCCCCCCTTTTTCTTTTCCCCTTTCTTTTCTTTGAAAGTTGATATATTGCATATTGTCCTCACAATCATTCTACAGAGTACAGCGTGTGGGCATGACCCACCTCCCTATTGATGTTGCTTAGGAAAAAAAAAAAAAAAAAAGAAAA
>PVJA010008849.1:22820-62928 GCA_004027025.1 Myocastor coypus | reverse complement strand
TTAAAAGTTTTACTAGGCAAACAGATTTGTAAGGAACACCAACTCTTAATAAGGAGTGAGCTGTAAAAATCTTTCTTTATAAAAGCAGATGAAGGACCGTAGTAAGTCAGCAAGTGTGGAAGTCTTAGAGTATTAATGGCCTTTATTGGTTCCTTGTAGGGTGTTAAAAAGCCTTTTGTCTGTAGCAGAGATAAGCAGGGCCTTTGGTTTGTGCTTGTAACTCCAGCACTCTTGAAGACTGAATCAGGGGTATTCCAAGTTTCAGCCAGGCCTCTGGAACTTGGTGACTTCATGAGACCTCACCTGAAAATAAAGACTAAAAAGGGTTATGGATGTAGCTCAGTGAGGAGGCCTTGGGTTCAGTTCCCAGTAAAAGACAGACAGACAGATGGACAGACAGATGGATGGACAGATGGACACACACACACACACACACACACACACACACACACACAGAAAAACAGGGCCAAGATACCTTTTGCATAAGGGGATTCTGGGAATCTATGCCTTAGTTACTTTTTTGTTGCTGAGACAAAATACCTAACACCCAAAGTAAAAAAGTTTATTCAGTGCATAGTTTGTAGAGTTTTCAGTCCATAATCAGCTGGTTCTAAAGCAGGGTGGCAGGGCAGTGGGGCACCTTTCGATGGCAGCTGAAGAAATCAAAATCAGCAAGGGGAAAGAGCAAGCCACTTTTTGACTCTTATATTGTATACAGGCTACCCGCCCTAGGGCAGGTGTAGCACTCACACTTTTAATCCTCACATTAGACTGTGAATCACTTGCAAACTCTGGATTTAGTGGTCTCCCAAAAGTCCACCCCTGATGAGCACATGAGGCTTGGGGGCAGGACTTCCAGGCACAAACCATAACACTATAGGTGAAGAAGTTGTGGGTTGCACTGCTGCTGAACTCGTGAGGACATAGTGGGCTCATACCTGGTCTTCATGCCATCGTGCTCCACCTGGGGACTCAGAATCCCTGTAGCTTCCTTTAGCCTCAAGAGCAGGACAGGACTCTGGACATGCTAGGCAAGGGCAAGGGCCTGAGTTCAATCCCTGGTTGGGGGGGGAGAGGGGGAGAGGGAGGGAGGAAGGACAGAGAGAGAGAGAGAGAGAGAGAGAGAGAGAGAGAGAGAGAGAGAGAGAGAGAGAGAGAGAAGGAAGCTGCTGTTCTCTGGGTGAACCAGCTTTCCTGACCTCCCGTCTCTCCTGTCTGGCCCCTGAGCCTCGTTTTCCTGTTCATGCCCACAAGACCCCTGTCCTGCTGTAACTCCTATCAGTAGTGACCTGGCCCGTGTTTGGGTAAGGGTGAGTGAGCTGTGGACTGCAGCCTTTGTGATGAGTGTGCTGGAACTGTTGCACCTTGTGTTTCATCACTGGCACAGCAGGAAACATTTTTGGGAGACTGTCCTATACCACTTTAATGATTTATTTTTTAAACAAGGGCTATGCCCGCGCTATTCTTGGTATTCAGGACATCCCACTCACAAAGTCTAGGTGGGCTGCAGTGCCTTGCTGACTGATGTGCTGTGGAGTAGGGAGGCATAGCGCAAGCGGACACATTGCGTGTGGAGGCTTTGCCAGGAGCTCAGTCCTGTTCAGTCCCCATGGCAGCCAGTGAGATGTGTCCTGTGCCCACCTTCCCACCTCCATTTTAAAGAGAAACTGAGTCTCATCAGAGTAAGGCAGCTGCCAGTGAGTGGACTGGTCTCCAACCTGCCTGAGAAAAGCACAGTGCCTGACAACTGGGGACTTTTAATCTAGAAAATTAGGATGTCCATGGAGTTACCATAGCATTTCCTGTTTCCATCTGAGTTTGGGAGTGTGATTACTGTGTGAAGTGTGACAGTTTATGGCGGCTGTCTACTGTTTAGGTGACTCTGTTACTTTGCTGTTGTGCTCTTGACTTCACACAATGTCCTTTTGTACATTTGAGTATTTTTTAATTCTTTTGGTTGTAAGAGGACTTGCTGTCCCAAATGGACACTGGGGATTTGCTAATTGGTTGGCCATGCCACCTTAGCTCAAGCTGTAATTATATGATGTATGATGTGGGGTGTCATGTAGTGTGGTACATTGTTGTCCAGTTACAGCACATTCTTTGAAATAGCTCGTGCTCTCAGACTGTTTGCAGAGCATTGCTTGGGCACAGTTTGTTTCTCTCCATCTCTTCTTCCTGCCAGTCATTTCTTTCTTAAGTTTGCTAAGGAAAGGGGTTTTTTGCTCTCTACTTTTGGAGTGAAACCATTCATAGGAATTTCGCCATTAATGAGCGCAAAAGCAAGCACTGTACGTGGTTCCAAAGTAAATCCTGAGGGGATTTGACTGACCGTGAGAGCTACAAAAAAACATGTTTTGTTATACAGGTCTTGCTTAACTTGCCCTTGAGCATCCAGCAGAAAAGCTTAAACATGACACATAAAGCTTAAGGGTAGTTTAGTATGCTGAGCTGTAAAATACTCAAGTCAACAGCTTCCACTATTGCCAGTTTCGCCAGTAGCACACTGCAATTATGGAATATTTGACTATGTATACAACTGCCTTCTCTTAGGTCAAGAGAAGAAATCTGTTGTACCAATAACCATTAGAAAGTTTATCATGTCTACACCCTTTGCCCTGTATAACTATAACGAGGACAACAATATGCATTGTATCAATTATTGTGAATGTTCTACTAACATGTTTTGAAGCCATCACATTGTAATTTCTTATTAAAAGTAATAAAAAAATGAGCACAAAAGGAGGAAGTTACAGACTTGGAACTTCTTTGTGCTTTGTTTCTGGAAAACTCACCAGTGTTACAGAGCTGCAGTGCTATTGTGAGCTCTTTCTCGGTCTGGCTAAAAGGTGCATATTTTGTAGCCAGCTCTCTGGCCAGGCCAGGCATTGAGCATTGCATCAGGTATTGTCTGAAGCAGGTGAGAAGCAGTTCCCTTTTTACCTTCACCGGTTACTGAGGTCCAGGAAAGCTACTATTTGGCCTGTGACACTAAAATATGGATTGAAGATTTGTGACCCAGGGTTCAACCAAGCTCACCGTGGTTTTCCTTATAAGTGTTTTGTGTGGATGAAGAGTGTTCTGGCCTTTGACTACTGAGATAGCTGTGTTACTGGTGGCAACAGGGAGGAAGTGTCCCAGGCCAAACTGGAATAGTGTTCCTGATTTTTAGGGAATGTTGTTGCCTCGTCCCTCCCACTCCATCTTCCATCTCTCAGCTGTAGCTTAGCTGGCCTCCTTGGTCTCCTTGTGACCCTCAGCAGGTAGCTGGCAGCTCTGGCCTTACATAGCACAGCCCTCTGCTCTGCTGGAATCTGAATCTCAGTGAATTCTCTCCTGCTTTACTTGTAGAAAACATCCCTAAGGAGTCAGTCACTCGAGACTTCAACATTCATAACTTTGATGGAACATTAAATCTCTTTTACTTGAAGTATGTCTCACTTAGTTTTCTGTTTCAGTGTGTATCAATAGGTAATGATAAAAATGATGAGTGCTAATTGTTCCTTGCTGCTTTTCCACTTTTACATTATACACAGCACAAAGTAATTTGCTGGAAGGAATCACCTAATATGGCATGCATTCCTGACTAGGAGGTATAATGTTTTTGATATGACTCAATGGTTGGCATTCAGTAGCATATGGTACTGACTATGGGGGATACCAGTAATCAAGGTACAGTATAAAGCGTGAGTGCTTTAGATATTTAGCCATTAATATCAACAAAACAATAAAATATGTTTTATAGTTCAGGATATAAAGTTTATAACCAAAGGATTTTCAGAATTTTATTTTTATTATTTTTAGGCTCATTTCTAGACATTTGGCTTGTAGAAATGGTTTTGCAGAAGAACCATTTTGCCAGTGCTTGAAGAGCATTAAAATTCAGGCTTCTGCTTGTGTTATATTTCATAATACAGACATTTTACAATCAAACTAGGAAAATATGAAAATAGAGATTTATAATGGAAATGTTGATTCAATTTGAGCTGAAGCCAGACATTCATGAGTGAAAATTAGATTAAACAGTCGATGTTTAGAGAGACTTTAAGCTGTGACAGTGTTAAGAAAGCATATGTTTATGGATGTTTCACAGGCTTTGGTGTGCTTTCTCTGGCAGACTGGAGTCTCATTCCTTGATGTTTTCATTGTTTATTAAACACTCTTTTATCTTTCTTTGAACTGGTGGACTCAGAGCTCACAGCTGGGTGTCTGGTAGTTGGGAACTGTATCTTACTACATTGCTATATGATCAGAATTCAATGTTTTCAGTGGAAAACACTGTCCCATCATAGTACATTATATTTATGAGTGTAAATTGCCACTTAAATTGTGAGTGTAGAGCTACCATTACCTCTGATTTATTCTATTTAACAAGGCCTGACATACTCTAGGCAGCTAATTTATTTTCATATACTGTGTAGATGTGGGGTTAAGGAACTACCATCTGTGTATTGGGAAGCAAGGCTAGTTGGATCCCTGAGTGGCTAGAGGTAAACACTGGAACAGAGAGTCTTCCAAACAGCACTATTGGGTTCTTCCTGGCTGGGACCAGTAGGGCCTCATCACAAGTGTCACTTATGCCTGGCAGGAGCATGGGTGTCCGTGGGTGGCATTCAGGTTCCCTGGTGAAGCTCCCCACCCCTGACAGATGAATCATGAGTACTCCTTCCTGTCTCTGGACACCTTTCACCTTTCTCTGCTGATAGTGTCCTTGATACACAGAAGCTTTTAATGCTGAGAAGTCTAGTTCATAAAACTTTCTCTTATGTTTTTTGATTTGATGTTATATACAAGAGATCATTCCTAATTCCAATGTCAGGAAACTTTCTCTTAGTCTTTTGTCCTATGTGTTTTATAATGTTAGTTAGCTTTTGTACTTGGGGATTTGATCAATTTTGAGTTCTTTACATATGGTGTTAGGTAAGGGTTTATCTTTATTCTTTTGTACCTGAATATCTAGTTTTCTTCAGACCACTGTTTGGAAAAGACTGTCCTTCTCCACTAAATGTTTATCACCCTTGTTAGAAATGTTTTGACAGTACACATGCAGTTTTATTTTTGGGACCTCTATTTAGTTTCACCTGTCTGTTCCTAATTCAGGTTCTTTTTTTTTTTTTTAAATGTATTTGGTACAGGGTCCAACTACACAGCTAAAATTCATAGTGATCCCCCTGTTTTCAGCCTCCCCAGCACTAGGATTACATGCATGTGCCACCATACCTAGACTCAGTGGCTGGCTCAGCACACCCAGGGGTATGGCTGGCACTGTATGTGATGCCAGGCCAATCCAAGTTCCTTTAGAAGTACAGGATTGACTGTTACTTTCTATTTTCACAAAATATATCATTCAGATTTTGATGGCAATTGCATTAAATTTGTAGAGTGCTTTGGATAGAGATGGCATCTTAACATTAAGTCTTCTGGTCTATGAACATAGAATGTCTTTATATTTCTTTGTGTCTGATAGTTAAAAATATATATCTTCTTCCATATGAGGCATATAGATTTGACTGTTGCTGACAGACTCACTGTTAGACTGTTGCTCTGCCTCCTTAGCATAGTGCTTGACTTCAGATACCTCTCTGAGGTGTCTCTGAGTATAGTTTCATCATCTTTAGTTGAGAGTTCTGTGAATATCACCTGTTGTGTAACAAGGATCTACTAGTAGGAGTGTGCTTGTGATATCTTTTTCATTATGACCTTTCACTTACCTAAGTCAGCTTTGTCCTCTGACTTACCAACACCTTGCCTTTTCATTTTCAAATTTCTAGACTATAAACACTGGACTCCGGACATTTGGCTGACTTAGAGCCTTGTTCCATCTTCTTGTTCTGTTTGTCCCGTCCTCCAGTTTCAGATCAGTGGACCTGCTATCTGGCTGCCTCCCAGGGTCACGGCCCAGCTGTGCTCTTCACTCTAGAGACATGCTGGGGCCACTCAGACTCAGGATGATGGTAGCCTTAAGGGAGTGCAATGGGGACAAGATTGAGGTGGCCTTAGAGTGTACCCACCATTAGTACTGCTATTGAATTAATGACTTGATTACATCACATTTTTGTAATATTTTATATTTTCAAAAATATTTTCTTGTTTAATGGATCTCAAAGATGAATCAACACCAGAAAAACCAGAAGAACTTGTTAAAAACAGTCTCATGAGTCAGGATTCTTTAGAGAGTAGTTAAGGGCTTGGTGTAAGCAAACATCCAGACCTGTTCTCAGCAGCTGCATGGCATTGGTGCACTGTAAGCCTGTGGGAGTCCTCTATCTGTGCCTTAGCCAGGTCAGGAATGTCATCTTCAAAACCCACAGGGACACGCTCCTTTTCTCCCTCCCTCCCTCCCTCCTTTCCTTCCTTTCCTCACTCCTTTCCCTCCTTTGACCTGTTCTCATTACAGCAGTCAGATGGCTGGTAAGTCACTCTTACTGCTCACACCATGCAGAGTAGAAGTCCTAGCCTTACTGTGGCTCATTGGCCTTTGGTGACCTCACCTGATGTCTCTCCCTGCTTTTATGCCTTCTTGCCTGGGTGGCTCCTATTCTCATCTTTCTCCATGTTGTTCATGGCCACCTATCTTTCTGCTGAGACCCATACCCCAGCATCCTCAGCCGTCATACCTATCCTTTTAAAGCATTCCTCCACAGCAGGCTGTGCATTCATTTGTTCCTCTCTATTCTGTGGCTTCTGTTACAGTTCATATCCTGTGCAAATAGGGCCTTTCCAGGTTGTGCCTTACCACATCCTCACCTTCTCTGGGCATTCCGGACTATAGGGGCTCATAGGATTATCTGTTGAAAACATAAATTAAAGCTTCTTTGCACATGATGAAACAAGATTCTAGGATATTGTGTCAGATTTCAATAGAGGACACTGTCTCTAGAGGCTCCTTCTGAACTTGGGGCTATATCATTGTCTGTGAGAAGCTGTGTCTGCAGACTGGAGAGGCCTTCTGGGGAGGGAGCTTCTAGAACACAGTTGGAAGGGGTGTGGATTTGAGAGACAGCAGACTTGCGAGGTGATCCTGGGTCTTGGCTGGCAAGACGGGCTGATAGAGTTGACTTAGATATGGTCATGTATTTTATCTTGGAGGCTTCAGATTTTATAGTAAGGAGATGTAGTGCCCAGCACAAAAGTTTTATGCACTTTAGATCTTAAGTACTCAGAGGGTATTTGGCACATAGAAAGTGTCTGCGGTCACACTTTAGAGTGGATCATGACCCCATGCAAACCCAAGCTTCTATTGCCAGGATTAAAAACTCTCACAGTGTTCTGTGCTCCTGTCAGTAGTTTCCAGAGCATTTCTGATTTCAGGTTTCATTTCTTCGAAACTAGTTAAAGAGCGTTGTGCATGAACAGATTGCTGGCAGGCATCTAGCTGTTTAATCTGAGTAGAAAATAGTTCAGTATCTGAGAAAAGGGAGTACGGGAGAGTGTAGAACCATGCCTTTAACTTTTTGGAAATGGTGTTAAAGCAGGCAGCTCCCAGTCCCAGCCCAGCCTGGGTGCCATCTTCCTTGTGGATTCCAGGGCTCCTGAGGGAAGTGGAGCACAAAGGCTGGAGCCTGGGGATCAGTTTTGAACATGCACTGGCAGGTTTTCACCTATTGGTCAAAATCACTCCAGACTTGTTACCTTTGTTTCAGGGAAAACGAATTTTTACCCTTTTGGTCTTGAATCTGTCCCAAAATTCTGTGAAACATTTCTTGGTACTTGCTTATGGAGATTAAAGGGAGAAACAGTGGTCATAGTTGGAAGGTAGGGGAACTGCAAATGGAAGATGCAGTCAGGTTCCCTCCTAGGATACTGAGGGTGATAGTTACCCAAGAAGGAATGCAGGAGGACAGGTCAGTCCACCTGCAGTGGCCAGGCCGAGAGACACCTTTAATCATCATGACTGCTCATGCTGAGAGCTGGGAACAGAGCTTCTCCCCAAACAGATGGGGAAATGAGATGTCGCCCTGAGTCACTTCTGACGCATGCGTTCTATGGCTGCTTTAAGTTGGCAGCACCTTATTTTTTCCCCATAAGACACAAAGTGAAAATTGCATTTCTGGGCTGAGGAAACAGGAAGGGAATGGAGATGTCTTACTTTCACTCCCATACTAGGAGTCCTGTACCTTTGTGGGGCTTTAATCTTAGCAGCTAAAACCTGGGTGAGTAGCTGCACAGCTCTGGAGACTTTTCTCTGCCCAGAGCTGGGAGCAGCAGGGGGATCCTTCAGTGTGATGTTCCTTCAGCCGAGCTGTGCTGTGAAACCCCTGAGCCTGTGCACAGCAAGTTTATTCCACCTTCAAGCCCCGACCCCCCCCCCCCAGCCACAGAGCCATGCTGTCCTCCCCTCTGTTCAGCATGGCCCATCCTAGATAGATGAGTGTGATGAATGGAAATGAGTGAAAAACTGACAAAACAGGAGCAGAAAGTACTTTCAAGGTCATGTCTCAGGGTAAACAAGGGATGGCTGAAGAGGGAAGTCATTCCTTGGGTGGATCTCACTTGTCCCTGATGGTAAAGGGCTCTCCAAGCAAGGGGAACTATGAAGCAGGTACACAGACGTGGTGTGGGGGTGAGGGGTTGGGGCAGTTTTTAAGATATAACTAGCCAAACTGAGATGTGTATCCTAATACTGGTCATCCTCATTAATGTCTCGTTCAAATAAAAAGTAAAAAGGACAGGAAATGCTTATACCTGGCACCTCAGAAAGAAATCCATGTTGTCCCAAACTGGAGGTGTGATCATAGTGATGGTGAACCTTTTAGAGACAAGTGCCCACAGTATAACCCAAAGCTTTGTTTCTCACAAAGTGCCAACACTGTAATTAAATATGAACGCTGAAGTTTTAGTTGAGAAAAAACAACTGATGCATTGACATCTTTGTCTTTAAAAAGAAAAACTTGTGCATATGTTCACCACCACTGGCTTACCCCCTGGGTTCCTAGATGAAGAGTGTTATCTCAGAGATCTGGCATTAGGCAGTGTATCCCAGTGGGCACTTAACACTACTAGCCTTGAAGAGCACACTGGACACATGGGAAGAAGAGAGGTTTCTCAGTGGCAGAAAGGGTGTGAATGGTGTCCAGGAAGTACTGGTGGTATGGTATTATTTGATGATCCTGTGGCTGGGATCATTCCCCTGGTTCTACTAGTCAAGTACTTGGGACTGGCTTAGATACCTTATGACAGTCTGCTGGGAAGTGGGTGCCCTTGGTTGTGAGCTGGGCTTGCATGGCATCTATGGCTGTGCTGGGCTGCAGTACTTGCCACGTTCCTTGAGGCTGTGTTCAGATTTCTCTAAGGCTGTGCTACGAAGGGCTAAAAGGATAGCTGCTTGGACAGCCAAATAACTTAGCAGACTAATGTGCCTGCTTATATAGGCACAGGAACTGTGGTCCAAACCCAGCTTGCCATGCCAGCCCCACCTCTGAGGTGCATGGAGATAGTAACTGAGACTGGGCATGGTGGCACATGCCTGTAATCCTAGCACTTGGGAGGTGAAAAACAGGAGGGTCACTATGAGTCTGATCTGTATAGAGAGACCCTGTAGTCCCTGTGCTAAAATACATTTTTTAGGAAGAGGAGTGCTGTTCTTCCCAAGCAGGGGGAATAGCACAGGAGAAATGTATGGTCCAGGTTTGCCCAGGATCCCCTCTGCCCTGCTGTTCTGCTGCTGCCCAGGGCTTCCTGGGTAGGAAACCACCCCAGTACATTCATTCTCTCAGGAAGGCTGTACACCATCGAGAAATGCATTCATTTGCTTGAAATTATCATTTCAATTAGATTGGATTTCTTTGGAAAGACAAGGTCAGTGATTTTTGTTTTGAATTTGATTGCCTGTGTATGGCAGTAGGAAGAATAAAGCGGCATGGCTTCTGCTCCTGATTCTCCTGCTTCTCAGCCATCTGATGTGGGCTCGTTCCTTACTAAGCTGCCTGCCATGAGGTAGTATCCTTGATGGTTTGTGGGACATTAGCTTCTCTCATGTCTTGACAGTTATTCATAGATCAAATAACCTAAAATGATCTTGGAAATGCAAAGTAAATTCCTTAGTGAATTAATATGTTAATACCACCATTTTATGACAGAGAATCCATCTTATAATAAAAGATATTATCATCAGTCAGTAAATCCTTTGAGTCTCCTGTGTTTTTTACACTAATGGTGACATATATAATTTACTTGCTAATGTGAGATCTCCCTTCACCACTGAAGGTCTTGATTATCTTGTACACCTAATTGTCATGACTGTAGTTTCTCAGGATTATAGGTTGCTCTCTTGTTCGTTAACCTAGAAATGCAAAGAAAGTAGTGACTTTCCACAACCCTGATTTTTATAAGGAACTGTGTTTCTTAGTGTTCTTCTTGATATTTTAATAGAATATATTTAGAGTGCTAATTGGACACTGTCCCCTTTCCCTTCTTTTTTCTTCAAGTAAAGATCTTTGGTGTTGTGAAATTCTTAGACAGTAACCAGGCCAAATTAATTTGTTTGGTGATGAAAATATGTAATACAACCACTGTTAAATTTTTGTTCTTGTTCTGAAATTCTGTACTATATGTACTCTTGTTACTGTTTTTGTTTCTATTATTTTTATTTAAAATAAAATTTTAAAAAATAAAGTAAAATAAATAAAATACAGTATTGTACCATGAATAAAATAGTCAGGAACATTTATGTATATGTATGTGTATATATATATATATATATATATATATATATAAATCAATGTCTGATAACAACAACAAAAAAACATTAATTTGTTTGCATCCTACTTCAAAGAAATTCAATTTTCTTTTTCATGTGTGGCATTCAGTTCATAACTTTTTTTTTTTGTCTTTTTGAGAAAGGACTTGCTATGCAGTTAAGGCTGACCTTGAGCTCACTTTTGTAGCCCAGGTTGGTCTGGAACTCACACCAGTCCTCCTGCCTCAACCTCCCAAGTGCTGGGATTACAGGCATGATCCACCACGCCTGGCTCATAACTTTTCAAGGTAGTTTGTTTAGGAAAAGTTTCAACCTTGTTGCAGTGGAATTTGTTCCCTGAGATGAGTGACATGAAATTGTGTCTTCTTGGAGGAAAATACCATATTAGGGCCCGGCAGGATGGTTCAGTGGTCTAAAGCGCCTGCAGGCGGCTGCAGGGACCACGGTTCGATCCCCGGCACCACATGCTTCGCCAGTCCTGCCCTCAGGGCAGGCTGAGCTGGCCATAAAAATAAACAAACAAACAAACAAAAGTTCCAAAACAATAAATAAATATTAAAAAAAAAAAAGGAAAATACCATATTAAAGTAGTACATGATGGAAGTTCCTGAAGGGTCACTTCCAGCATTTGAGTTTGAGTTTTGCTCTTGGAGCACTAAAGGAGCTGGCTATGTAGCCAATTTAACAGAGCTGGAACTCCTGGGACGCAAATCTCGCAGTAAAAAGGCCCTTCTGTGCAGTTCTCTTTCTTTCTTTCTTTCTTTCTTTCTTTCTTTCTTTTAATTCAGTTGATCTTAAAATCTACATGAAGTTTCCCATTTGCCCTTAGGACAAGTTCATCACCACATGGGAATTCAGAACTTGGACCAACATATTGTATCTATTATTTTTAACACTGTACTGCACCCACTAGATCTCTAAGTAGTTTAAGTAGTTGTTTCTTCTTGGAGTTAATTCTTGTAGCCACAGTTCTCATTGATACAGTGCTGAAGTATTTCGTCAGAGCCCCAGGACAAGGCACTGTGTAGAGCAACGGAGGCTTCATGGAGGCCCTCTCAGAGGAAGTGGTCAGGACCTGTCAGCAGGACACTCTCTGCTCTTATTGTGGAAAAGAGGATAGGCCCCCACAACATTTTTGTGGCGTCAGTGCAGATGATGCAGGTCAGGGGGTGGCTTGCTGTTTATACCACCTCTGAAGGGTCAGTTTTTTTTTTTTAATTTTTAAAAAAATTTTTTATTTATTCATTTTTTTCTTGTTTCAGAACCTTTGTTTATTCACTCATTTTTTTTTTTTTTTTTTTTATGGCCGACTCGGCCCACCCCGAGGGCAGGGCTGGCCCAGCATGTGGTGCCAGGGATCAAACCGCGGTCCCTGAAGCCACCCAGGCTTTCCCAAGCAGGCGCTTTAGACCACTGAGCCATCCCGCCAGGCCCCCATGAAGGGTCAGTTTAACTTAAGTTCATTAGCTCTGACAGGTTATGGGTCAGGTGCTTTGTGTGCATATTCTGACACTGGAAGAATTCCAAGTAGTGATTGTGGTTCATGTGAGTGTGTGCTCACTTACATAGTTCTGGGAGAACCTGGAATTGGGCCCTGTAGAGCTGTGGGTATAGGGGGACCATGTGTGTGGACCAGAACTGGACAGCAGGTCTGCCTTTTCCTGAAGCACAGCCTGCTGTACTCATCTGACCCATTTCCAGATGAGTGTTGCTGGGAATGGAAGGGTATGTGGCACTTCTCAGAGCTCAAAAGTAGAAGACTAGTCTGGCACTAGAGGTGACGTATGGAGACCATCAGTGCCAGTTTTTGTCTGCAGTGTGGTGTGTTTCACTTGCTGAATCAGTATGCCCTCTGGGTGTCTGAATACCCATTTTCATGTGACATAAGAGTTGTCCTTCAGAGAGATGGAAAGAACACTGTCATGGGGCTAGGCACATGTGGGCACAGACCTTTTCACTCCCATCCTAGGCCTCAGTTTCCTCTTCCACACCCATAGGGCATTAGGTGTTGGTGAGAGTGAATGTGTGCTTTCCTGCCAGGTCCCATGCCTTTGCTCCAGTGTGTGGGACACATATACCCTTTGCACAGAGGGCCCTGTAGGAAGCTAACTGCTGCAAGCCCACAGTTCATAATGTTTCCAGAAACATGGCAGAAAGCACTTAGTTTTCCCCCTTTACTCTCTGCCATATGCCCAGCCTGTGGGCTAGTGTTGTATGAGGTACAGGACTTGCAAAGGTGTATTCAAGTACAAGGTGGTGGTGTCTTGAACAAGGAAACTTTAGGTGTGTGGGCGTCTAGGGTGGTGCTTTTGTAAGTGCCTGCTATAAAGAAACCATATACTCTTGAGGTCACTCAACCACTCAGCAGTAGGATTTGTTCATGCATTGCTAATGTTCCAGCACATCTTTGGTTGTGGGGCTTCTAGAAGAAGGAGAGGATGTAACAGATCTCTCTTTATGCAAGGAGAAGTAAAATACACTATAATTAGTTGTCTGCTGATTTTATGTGTATTTTAAAATGTTTTTCTGTTCATTGAATCTCGGTTTGTGTGCATGTATATAAATTAACAAGCATATGTATGTGTCTTATATGATTAGTAAAATATGGTGAATGTTTAAAATTTTTTAAAAATATATTGTAGTAAATGACACACTGCCATTGATTCACCTCAGAAAAGTCGCCCTCACTTTCAACACAGTGATCTCATCACTCCTACACTTTCAGAGACAGTGCTGAATGTTCTCTTGTGAAGGTCCTTATGCTGTGTTCAAAGATAAATGATGCTGCCAACCACCATCAGTAGCAAGACAAGCTCATACAACATTAGGAGGTGTCCTCATCCACCTTATTCACCAGCTCTGGCACCATGAGACTTCTGACCCTCACAAAGTCAGAGTGACCAAGAAAAGTAAATACACTGGGTCCATTTTGGACTTCAAGTTAGCCGAAACAGCACTACTAAAGACACTCAAGAAAGAAAGACACTCTTGAGTTTCTTGGGATCTGCTTCAGAAAGTGACAAGAATAATGAGATATGTGTGTTTGAACTTGGGGAGAATATTGTGGAGGGGATTAATGGCAATAAATGTGCCCTGTACATAATAAAAATTTTAAAGTCATCATATTTTTTCTATCACAGCTTGTGCTTACGTGGACGCTCTAACTACAGTATGCAAACAGCAGCCAGCTTCTTGATAGCACTGAAAGCTCCTTAGGGCTCGCCATCATTGCTTTGGGGGAAAACAGAAAAGCGCCAAGTGTCTTCCACTGCAGGTAGTTCACTACTCATCCCTTGGAGTGACTCCTGCAGTCTTATGTGTATAGGCCTTTAATATTTTCATCATGCTCTCTATAGAATTTTTTTTTATATAGAATTTTGTTTTATGACTCTTTTATAGTATTACTTTATAATCGCCCAGTCCCATGAATATTCTTTTAAAAATGGGGGCTTTGGAGCATTCCACTGTATAGGCAAGTTTTTCCTAGGCTACTGGTTGTGAGGACTACAACAGACACTGTGTGTTCTTGAGTTCTGGAATGAATATCTTTTTCTTTTATTTTTCTGAATAGATTTATCAGCTGTGGAATGTTAAGCCAAATGATTTGGGCAGGCTTTTGGCATTTGACATTTACTTTGCTTTATGAGAATTCAGAGAATTGGTACTACTTTGTGCTGTCAGCAGCTTTTGTGTTGGGGGGAAATCCATCTTCAGCCCAGAGTGTGTGTGTGACACTTACGGACAACTTTCCTGACCTGTGTGGTCAGAGGTGGTGTTGGTGTTGTCCTGACCACTTGTTTCTGCAACTTTTTTTGACTTGTCCGGCTGAGCTTGTTGAGTGCCAGGGGTTCCCTAAGCATCCGTCATGGTCCCACAACCCCCACTTTCTACACAGGGAAGTTGTTCATCCACAGAGGAAAACAGGAATGTTTTGTGAGAGGCAGTGAGGGTGAGGCTAGCAATACTGTGCAATAAGACTGCTTCTTGGAATTTAGATGTGCAGAGCTGACTTGTCAAGTGTGAGCAGTGAGTGATTGGCCTTATGGACTTATTGATAAAAACCAAATACTGGGCAGTCAAATTATTCAGAGACCTTCTTGTGTCTTCCCAGTGAAAAGGCAGTGTCTTGGGGCTGGGTAATGTTGGGGCTCACTTGGCATCTGCAGAGGAGCATGAAACTGGCTGTTCTGTGCTCTCCTGCTCAGTATTCTATCACGTTGATTGGTTTTGTTGTCGGGGTTTGTGATAGGAATCTGCTGCCCTGCAGGTGTGTCACAGTGGCTTTAGTAGAGAGCAGTGGCTGTGAAGATGAGGAGAGGATTGCTTCTTCTAGAGTACACAATGAGAAGAATCCTTAATCCCATCTCTTTGTGGCTCCAGCTTGCCTGAGTTTCTTAGAAAATGTGCAGGCTGCCTTCATTGCCATCAGTGTCACTAAACTTGTGTAGAAAGGAAATAATAGGCTGTTTTCCATGGTTTTTAAAGGAAAACAACAAGTTCAGTCTACACGGGTTGGCGCTAAGTAGAAATTCTTTTCTTCTTTTGCTGTGTTGTTCAGACCTAAATGCCTCAACTTTAATTATTAATTGGAGCAGGCGATTTCCTGCTGTGTCTTTGCCACCCAGGGCCCATGCTGAAGAGACTATTAGCTAGCACCTCCCTCGGGAGGCGGAGGCTGCACTTCTCTCTTCTGATTTAAGAGATTTTATGGGAAGCAGCCTGTGCCCACAGCTGTTGTTCTGCCACTTCAGAAACTCTGTGATCAAAGTTTCCACTTAACAGAACAGCTCTTTGTTTACTGTTTTTGACACAGATGGACTCAAAGGTGAGTGCACTTGGCTATGAAGACATGTTTCCTAGTTTTTATTGCCAAACAGAAACTCAAAAATGCCAACAGGATCTCATTATGATAGAGTAAAATCTCAAAGTAATTTGATTAGAAGTTGTAGTTAGGAAGCAAATATAGTGTCTGACTGGAGATTGTTGGGCCATCCCTCTCAGTGCTGTTCTGCTTTTTAGAAAATCAGCATCGGTATCACAGGTCAGTGCTACAGTGTTCCCTTGGTGACTGTGCATAGTCAGTCAGCACTTGTCTCTTTGGTCAAGAGGGCGTGGGAATAGGTATGAATCCTCCTTGTTTCATTTGTTCAATTCCAGGTCTGTGTATTTATTGGTAAATACTCATGTTAATTTTTTCAGCTATTATTTTTAGAATTTTAGATCTCATTGCATGTTTAGAAGGGTCCTCTGAAAAAGATGTAATTCTTCCCGTTTTGCTGATGGAAAGCTGACTCTCAGGACGAGCAGCTTTTGGTTTCAGCCATCTGTGCTGGGGCTGGCTGGCTGCTGGATCTCATATGCAGAAACACACATTTGCCTTCTTAGCACATAGCATTTCGAGGTCAGTGGCAGGTAAACAAGCTGCCATGGCATGGTGTGATGGATATGGGAAGAAAAGGTACAGGGTACTTCAGGGCCAAAGGCAAGATTGCATAGTGCCAATGTTATGAGTCGAGGTGAATTTCCAGTGATGTGGTGTGGATGTTGAACTCAGACTGATGGCACTGGTTAACAAGGTAGGGAAAGGATCTTGCTGAGTATTTGGGCAGGGAGCAGCCATGTAGAGCCTTCAGATGAAAGCGTAAGAGTCAGCTAGTGTGAGAGTGGTAGGAGGAGGGTCAGCAGCTAGGCCTGAGACTGGCCACTTTGCGTGGGTCAGATCTGGTGACCTGTGCTGCCACGAAGCTTGGGCTTTGCTTTGAGAGAAATGAGGAGTTGCAAAGGGGCTTCATGTTGAGCCGGGCAATGTAATGGTACCTGCCTGGCAGTGGCAGCTGAAGTCCAGTTGAGGCCAGCTTGACAGGAGTATTCGAAGGTGAACCTGCAGGCCCTGGCTGAGTGCGGACCTTAGGGCAGCAGAGAAACAGTCTGTTTGGCTAGAGAGTTATCAGGGGCAATTTGGAAGTGTTGACTAGCTTCAGGCTGTGGGCTAAGACTTGTGAGTCACTGGCACAGAGAGCGTGTAAAGATTGCTCAAATGCTTCCAGACTGGAGCTGCACAGGATTAGAAAGAGAAGGCATCTGGACTAAGGAGACCCTGGGAGTAGAGCCACCTGGGCACTAAAAGTGGAGTGTAGGGAGCCATGGTGAGTGTGCGTACTGTGGTGTATGCTGGTCCTCTAGGCTCTTTGCACTGCAGCCATATCAGTAGAGGGTTGGATGTAAACTGGTCAGTCTGATGATGGCCAAGGTTAGGTTCACCTCGTGGTGTGGGGGCTGAAAGGGCATGCAGCAGCCCATGGCTTGTGGAAGTGAAGCCACTGCGTGGCCCTGTCATACCTGGGGTCATGCTTGAGTCCCACCTGACAAACCACTTGGTTGCTGTAGTGTACAAGCCAGGTCACTACAAACTCCCAGCAGCAGATTCTCCTGGGGATGAAGCCTTGAGCATTTTTACTGAGATCCTGCCGTGCCATGATGTAAAATTCTCTGACTTAGTGACGTATCATGGGGACAGCTTCATTGGGAATGTCAGTTTCCCTAGCTAGGATGACAGCTATGATTCTTCAAAGTCATAGGTTAGTCCTCATGTTACAAAACCTCAAAGCAGAATTGTTTTTTGTGCTCAAAAAATACCTTTTACTATTATCCCAGTGTTATTCAAGACAAGAACCAATTTCCATGGTCAGAATTACCCAAAATTTAACAATCAAATAAATATCATTGGACTTCTATATCAGTTTATAACTATTACTCTGACAATTATCAAACTGCCTCATATTCTTCATGTTTGTGGTCTAGCATGTGGTGAATATAAGTTAATGCATCCATACCTCAGCCCTAGGTTGTCCTCCTGTCCATGGGAGGGGGGACAGGATCGGCTTGTCCTTATTATTCCCTAACATGTTAGTATTAGGGCTGATGGGATATTGGTGTAAAAAATGTACAGTTTTACTGTAATTATACTTGTATTATCAGCCTGCTGTATAGGTTAAACTATTTTTCCTTGAATGGGGCTCATAATTTGTGTATCTTGTGGTTTTCACTTCATGTGCTTCAGCTGCAGTCCTGATAAGAGGCTCAGTGATAATTATAATATTGGTCTTGAAGACTCACTGATGATTGGTCTTAAAGACTCACTGATGTCTCATGGAAAACTTAGAAACACATTCTATTTAAAGACAAGTACAGTATGTTTAAATATCACACATTCTCATTTCTATCTGTCCTTTCCAGATCATCATTGAGACCATGAGTATGAGACCCGAGGACAGGTCATTCTCTCAAGCTCTAGAGTCCTCTAATTTCCCCTTGGGCTGTCAGCCTCCTCTATGGTTGCAGAGCCACCCCATTAACTTCCTGTGAGGCCACACAGACATCCTTGTAGCTTTTCAGGTGCTCACAGAGCTGATGACAGTTCTGACTCCTGTCCCCCACTCTAGGATAAAAAGCTATGGACTAATGAAATGCAAAAAGTAACTAGAAATTTATTTGGAATTTTAATTTTTTATATTTTTACATTAAAGACTGACTTAAGAGCAGAGCTTGCTATTATATCTGTAATCCCAACACCCCCTAGAAGCTGAAGCAGGAACATCTCACATTCAGGCCCAGTCTAGGCAATTTAGTAACTTAGTGAGGTTTTACCTTAAAATTAGTAAGTACTGGAACTGTAGCTCAATGCTGTGATTCAGTAACCAAACACACACATGTGCACTCACACATACACCGAAGGGGGCATGACTGTGTCATCAGCAGCAATTAGACCTGTGTTGAGTGATGACCACTCTAAGGTAAACCTGTATCTTTTCATGGCAGCCAGACTCTATTTGGGGAATTAGCTCAACAGAAGATGTTCTTGTTGAAGTTGTGCCCTCCTCATCCCCCACTATAGAATGTCTGCCTGTTCCCTGTGGAGTCCAGGAAGTGTTCTTTTCAGGTACAGTTTTTTAAAGCTATGCTCATTTCAGAAGCATGAGTTTGGCCATTCACATATAAAAGTAATGAAGATCCTTAGACTCAAAGTGAGCCAAAGCAGGTACAGGTGGAGCCATCGTGTGCGCATACAGTAAGTGTCCACTTCAAGCTGCACCTTCTTAATATTTCAATAAATAGCCTTTTCTTTTTATTGAGGGAAAATGTCAGGGCCCTGTTGTTTGAGAGCTCTTTATTCAGGAATACAAAAGTGTGATACAGTATTTTTTACATTCGGTGAGAAGGAAACAAAACTGGCACATGGCTGTGGGAGGGCTTCTGGTTGTGCAGCTTCACCTTTGTCTCTAACTCAGAAATGAAGTGGAGGTGTCCCTTTGGGTACACCGGGCCCTCTGGGGTAGTCAATGTGTGGCCAGAATTGGAACAGTATGTTCATGACATGCATGACCCCCAGGGAGCCACTCAGGGTAGAGCTCTGCACACTCTGGGGCTCTGCCTGGAAGGCACAGAATGGTAGGACCCACTCCCTGACCTCCCCATTACTTACCTCGTGGGGAACAGGGATGCTTCTGGGTGTCCGTAGGACAACCATGACACTCTCCCTTCCATACCACTGGGGCTGTCTGTGTCTCACCTCCACATAGCTAGTGCAGAAGTAAGGTGAGAAACTCCCCGTTCATAGTGGAATACCTGATGAATCTTATGTTCACAGTAACCTGTCTAAAGAATTTGGAAAGAGACCCCTCCTTTTTTTTCCTGCCCTCATATTTTGTAATGCTTTTTGGCAAGTGTTACCCTAAAAAAGTAGATCCAGTTATCTGCCTTTATACAATGAACATATTTTATTTTATTTATTTTTTAAATGGATCTGTGTTTTATTTCCATTGACTAAAAGCACAGTTTTAGTTTTCAACATGTGGAGAGCCAGTTTTTCCAGCACTATTTGTTGAAGAGGCTATCTTTCTTCCAGTAAATATGTTTGACCCCTTTGTCAAAAATAAGGTGGCTGAGTGTGTTTGGATTTACTTCTGCATCTTCTAATCTGTTCCATTAGTCCTCAGGTCTATTTGTGTGTGTGTGTGTGTGTGTGTGTGTGTGTGAGAACCATGCTGATTTTATTACTGTAGCTTTGTAGTACACCTTTAGGTCAGGAATTGTAATGCCTTCTGCCTTACCTTTGTGGCCCAGGATTGTCTTTGCAATTCTGGGTCGTTTTTGGTGCCAAATAAATTTTAGGAATGACTTCTCCAGTTCTGTGAGGTATGTTGATGCATTTTGATAGGAATTGCATTAAATCTGTATAACAATTAAGGGAGTATGGCCATCTTCACAATGTTGGTTCTTCCTACCCAGGAGCAAGGAATATCTTTCCATTTTCTGAAATCCTCTACAATCTCTTTTTTTCAGAGCACTGTAGATTTCACTGAAAGCTCTTTCACTTCTTTAGTTAGGTTAATTCCTAAGTGTTTCATTTCCTTCGGTGCTATTGTAAAAGGTATTGTTTCTGTAATATCTCTCTCAGTGTGTTTGTTATCTGTATAGACGAATACCGTTGCCTTTTGTGTAATGACTTTGTAACCTGCTATGCTACTGAATTTGTGTATTAATTCCAGTAGCTTGTTGATGAAGTTTTTGGGGTCTTCCAAATAAATTATCATGTCATCTGCAAATAATGATAATTTAACTTCTTTACCTATTCTTATTCCTTTTATTTCTCTTTCTTGTCTTATGGCTATAGCTAATGACACCAGAACTATATTTTAATTGAAGTGGTGATAGAGAACATCTTTATCTCCTACCAGATTTGAGAGTAAAAGGCTTCAGTTTTCCCGCATTTAGAATTATGCTAGCTGTTGAATTGCCATAGATGATTTTTATCAAATTGAGAAAGAGGCCCTCTATTCCAAGTTCCTATTGAACTTTGAACGTGAATGAGTGTTGGACTTTGTCAAAAGCCTTTTCTGTATCAATTGAGACAATCTTGTGATTTTTGGCTTTGGCTCTATTGATACAGTGTATCACATTTATAGATTTGTGTATATTGAACCATCCTTTCATTCCTGGGATGAATCCTACCTGGTCATAGTGTACAATCTTCTTGATGATTTGTCGTATTCTATTGGCGAGGAGTTTATTGAGAATTTTTGCATCTATGTTCATGACAGAAATTGGCCTGTAGTTCTCTTTTTCAGTTGTCTCTTTCTGGTTTTGCTATCAGTGTAATGCTTGTTTCTAGGAATGATTTTGGGAGGATTGCTTCCTTTTCAATTTCCTTGAAGAGTTTGAGAAGTATTGGGGTTATGTCTTCTATAAATTTCTTGTAGAATTCAGTGGCGAATCACCAGGTGCCGGACTTTTATCGGTAGGCTTTTTATTACATTTTGTATTTCATTGGCTGTTATTAGGTTGTTCATAGTTCCTATATTCTTGATTCAGTTCTGGTAATTTATACTTCTCTAGGAATCTGTCTGTTTCTTCTGTGTCTTCAATTATGTGAGAGTAAAGATTCTCAGAGTAGCAGTTTATCATCCTCTGAATCTGTTGGGTTTGTAGTAATTTCACCCTTTTCATTCCTTGTTGCTTGAATTTGAGTCCTTTGTTTCCTCTTTTTGATGAGGTTAGCTAGGGGCTTATCAATTTTATTTAGTCTTTGAAAGAACCAGCTTTTTGATTCATTAATTATTTGGGTTGTTTTCTTTGTCTCAATTGAATTGATTTCTGCTCTCTTCTTTATAATTTCCTCCCATCTTTGGGCTTTGGGTTTTGTTTGCCCTTCCTTTTCTAGTCATTTTAGGTCCTTTTTTAGTTGGTTTCTAGTTGGTTCAGTCTTTATTTGTTCCCATTATGTCTTCTTAATATGTGAGTGCAGGGCTATAAATTTTCCTCTAAGAACTGCTTTCATTACATCCCATAAATTCTGTTATGTTTGAATTTTCATTAAATTGTAGATATTGTATAATTTCTTGTTTAATTTCATCTGCTACCCCCTGGTTGCTGAGAAGTGTGTGTGTTGTTTAATTTCCACATATTTCTGGGGTTCCTGTGGTTTCTTTTGTCATTTATTTCCAATTTCATTGCACTGTGATCAGATAGTTTGCATGGAATAATTTGTTTTCTTGCATATACTCAAGCATGACCTATGGCTTAATATGCGATCTTTTTAAGAAAATGTCCTATGTACAGCGGAAAAAATGTGTATTCTGAAATGTTTGGGTGGAACACTCTGTGTATGTCCGCTAAGTCCATTTGTTCGAGGTTCTGGTTCAGATCTGCTACTTCTTTGCTAATTTTTTGTCTGCTTGACCTACTTTTTGGGATAAAGGGGTATTAAGGTCTCCTGTTAAGATTATGGTATTGGGATATGAGATTTTTCATGTCCGTTAATATTTGTCTTATATAACGTGGTGCTCCCACATTGGACATATGCATATTAATGAGTGTTGCCTCTTTGTCCTGAATTTTTCCCCTAACCAGTGTGTATTGGCCTTCTTCATTTTGTTTGACCAAACTTGGTTTGAAGTTTAGAGTGTCTGCAAACAAGATTGCTGCCCCTGCTTTTTTCCAAGGTACTGGAGCATGTAGTATTGTTTCCCCTCTTTAACTTTTAACATATGAGTTTCTTTGTGAGTTAAGTGTGTTTCTTGTATACAGCACATGGTTGGATTTTGCTTCATTATCCACTCAGCCAGTCTAGATCTTTTACTTGGAGAATTGAGTCCATTTACATTGATGGTTATAATTGCAATGTATTGAATCATGACTCACATGAGTTTTACTACTGTTAACCTCTCCTGTGTTTAGTTGGTTGCCCTATTTGGTAGGTTCTTTCTGTTCTCATTTGTTGAGTTCAGGTCATTTTGGTCCCTCTCTTAAGATTGTTTTTAGTATACCTTGTAGGATTGGCTTTGATGTCATGAAATTCTTGAGTTGTTCCTTATCATGGAAGTATTTCATTTCTCCCTCATATTTGAGGGAGAGTTTTGCTAGGTATAGCAGCCTGGACTGCAATTTGTTTTCATGGAGGACTTGAAGCACTTTGCTCCATGCTCTTCTTGACTTCATGGTTTGTGAAGAGAAATCTGCTGTTATTCTGATGAGTTTTCCTTTAAATGTGATGTATTAGTTACTTTTTGCTCGTTGCTGGGACAAATACTCGACACTCAAAATGAAGGAAGGAAAGGTTTATTTAGCTCACAGTTCGTAGAGGTTTCAGTCCATATTTGGCTAGCCCAAGGCTGAGTGGAGCAGGGTGGAGAGCATCCAGTTCATTGAGGCGGAACAGCAGCAAAATGGTAGCAGAGGCAGCCAGTCAATCAGGGCAGCAGAGCAGCAGCAACAGCTAGAGCTCCAGTCTGTCTCTCTGTCTCTCTTTATATTACATTCAGGCTCTCCACCTTAGCTCTCGCCCTAGGCTACACCCATAATCCCAGAAGTACTTCCACCCATAATCCCATCAGTACTAAAACCTATAATCCCAGGGATCATGGATCAAGTCTCAAACTCTAGAAGTCCCCTCCCAGTGACTCCATGAGGCTTTGGAGGGACAACTAGACATAAACCATAACATGTGATCTGTTTCTTTTCTCTAGCAGCTTTTAGTATGTTATTCTTTTGCTGGATTTCTGGGATCTTAACTATTATGTCTGGGTGTGTTTTTAGTTGGGTTGATGTTACTTGGAGTTCTATATGCTGCAGTTACTGAATGTCCAATTGTTTTCTCAAATTTGGGAAGTTTTCTGCTATTACTTCTGCCCATATTCTTTTTATATCATTTGTGTCCACTCCTTCTTTCTCATTTATTCCTATTAATCTCACGTTGTTTATTTTTGCATCATCTTGCAGATGTTGAATTATTTTTTCCTGCATCCTGGTTGTTTGTAGGAGATACTTTCTTACCTTTTCACTAGCTGTGACTGTGTCTTCAAGAACTGAGATTCTATCTTCACTTTGGTTCATATGGTTTTGCCAGCTTGTGATTGAGATTTTATTTTCTTGTATATCTCTTTCAAACTGTTTCATGCATTCTGCTTCTTTACTGTATTGCTCAATCAGGGAGTCCATCATTTTCCTATTCTCCAGTAATTTTTTTTTTTATCAATATCTTCGTTAGTAGTACTGAATTCTCTCGTTATAGTTAGGGTTTCTCTCTCTAGTTCAGAAATTATTTCTGCTCTGTTCTCCTCTCTACATTTCTGTAGTTGTTCCTCTACTTTAGATGCTATTAATTTAGAGAAGTCTTTTTTAACTTCAGAGGTTATTTCTGCCTTGGTTTCCTCTATACATTTCTTCGGTTGTTTTTCTACTTTAGAGTCTATTAATTCATGAGTTTCTTTTTTTATTTGACATGTTATCTCTGATCTGAGTTGCTCTATATGTATCTGCACTTGTGTGTCTACCTCAGAAGCTACCGATTCCAGAGATTTCATCTGCATAATTCCCATTTTCTTGTAAGGTAGTATCGCCTGTATCTGTTAAAGGTGGGCTCAGGACCTGAGATTGCATTTTGCTCCTTCTCTGTATCATTCTGTATAACAATGACGTTTGGTCCAGGGCTGCATGCCGATAGATTAGTCGTTCAGTCCAGGCTGGTGGGCCAGCCAAGCTGCTTGTAGGCTGGGGAAGGAGGTCTCACTCCTGGTGGGCCTCGCTGATGAATAGGCTAAGCTAGCATCAGGCCAGAGGTCTGACTCACGTGGCCAACCTGGTGCTGGATAGGCTAAGCCTGTGTCCAGCTGAAGATCTGACTTACGTGGAGGACTTAGTTGTTGGATAGTCTGCACTTGCAGTGGGCAGGAGAAGGTCTGATGTGGTGGGCTTCATGCTGGATAGGCAGTGCGCTGTGGACAGCAGGAAGTTTCAGGTGAGCCTGAGGAGGTCTGAGGCGGCCTGAAGT
This sequence comes from Myocastor coypus, assembly GCA_004027025.1. Lineage (NCBI taxonomy): Eukaryota > Metazoa > Chordata > Mammalia > Rodentia > Myocastoridae > Myocastor > Myocastor coypus. The sequence continues at coordinate 38,401 of PVJA010008849.1, read as the reverse complement.
CTCAGGCAGGCTGGAGGTCTCAGGTGCGCAGGAGGAGGTCTCAGGCGGATCAGAAGAGATCTCAGGTCCCTGGAAGTCTCAGATGGGCTGGAGGTCTCAGGCAGGCTGGAGGTCTCACATGGATGGGAGGAGGTTTCAGGGGACAAGCCAGAGGTCTCAGGCAGGCAGGTGGATGTCTGAGGTGGCTGAAAGCCTCAGGCAGGCCGGAAGTCATCTCAGTTGGGCCAGAAGTCTCAGGCAAGCCAGTGGTCTCATGTGGGCTGGAGGAGGTTTCAGGCGGCAGGTCAGAGGTCTCAGGCGGGCCACAGGATGTCTCAGGAAGCTAGAAGTCTCAGGCGAACCAGACGTCGTCTCAGGCAGACCAGAGGTCTCAGCCAGGCTGGAGGAGGTCTCAGGCGGGCTGGAGGTTTCATTGTGGGCTAGAGGAGGTCTCAGCTGGCAGGCTGGAGGTTGTGTCAGGCAGGCCGGAGGATGTCTCAGGCAGCCGGAAGTCTCATGCAGGCACAGTGAATATATTTTAAACATATTCTGTAACTCCAAGAACATTCCATTTCGATCTTTGATGTTGTGTATTGGTTGCTGCTAATGTATTTATTTAATAATTTGTTTACTGTTTATTGACCATCTGCCACATACTAAAAAATGCTAGGCACTGCCAGGGAAATAGTGACCAAAATGACATAGCCTACTGCATGTGCAGACGTATACACAGAGGGAAATAATGAGTGCCATTAGCTATGGAACACAGTATCTGGGAAGGGGACAATGTCATGGGATGGTCACAGGGACCCCAGTCTGAGAGGCCAGAGATGATGATAAACTGAGATTTAGTAGGAAAAGCTTGGACAGCAGCCTAGCATATTGAGTGTTTGAAAACTGGAAAGGCACTTGGATTGTTAGGACTGAGGAAGTGTTGAAAATGGTGCGGTGGGTGGGTAGACATGCACAGCTGTATGGAGAGGGAGAAATTCACTGAGGAGAGAGACGACAGGGCATTCAGGAACATGCTGAGTCTCAGCAAGCTAATGAGTCAAAATCTCAGAGTCTACACTGGGGATGGAGCACAGGCATGTCTCCAGAGTGGTCCCTGTGGCCAGCCGATGCATTCTCCTGATTGTTCAAACCAGGCCACATGTCAGGGGCAGAGTTAGTCCCACATAAGTCCAAGGATTCTCCAGAGGAATCTAGTTACTAATTTCCAGAATAAAGAAGAATGTGTCCTAGACTAAAAACATCAAGTGCTTCCCCTTAGGGCTGATGACATTGTCAAAAAGAGTGTCGAAAACTCATGGTTGAAGGAATATATCCAGATTTCTTTGAGGGGTTGGTATGAGTTTGCTGTAGTTTTTATCCTAATAATAATGTTTAGCACAAATTTATTCGTTTTTAATTGCATTACTTATTTGTTTTAAAAAATTCGCTTGGGGTGGCTGTATATTGTTGTCTTCATAAGAGATACGGGATAAACATTGTATATCTTGATTATTGTCTGTTAAACAATGATAAAACATTAAAGGGATATGAAATCTCAGAAGGTAGATTTTTCAAGATAAAGAGTCTGAGCTCAGTAAGTTCTGATCACTTCATAGTCAATTTCCAGCTCTGACAGCTTGGTGAATGTCTTATCCTTGCAAGTCCTTGTTTTCATCTTTAAGCCTCTCTGCTTAAGTGGCTCAGACTCAAAATTTCCCCTAGAGTATGGTGAGAAGGTGGCAGGGTGGCAGATGTGTGCAGATGCCCATTGGCTCGCTCTTGGGATGTAGGATTGGCCATAGGTCAGTCTTTTTGCTATCTGTCTCATCTAGAGCACTTCCCTGCCTGTGTGCTGCATGGTTACTGGTGCCTCACTGTCTCCTGCAGCACGGAAAAAGATGGAAGGTTGGGTGCATCCTAGTTTTTTAGATAGCATGTAGGAAGATAAAAGGAGTTTCATGCAGGTTTGTTGGATCATTTTTAGTTAGGAATTGGTTCTTTCTGGTCCACACCCCAGTGGTGATCAATCTATTCAGATTTTTCATTCTTGTTTTGGAAATTGTGAAATTATGAAATGTGCCACACAGTTGTTTCTGGCATCATTGTTTTATATTTGTATTTATTTTAATGTCTTCCATATATGTGCTTGTATCTCCTTTCTCAATCCAAATCTGTGTTTTGTTGTTCTGTCTCTCTGTGAAGGCTTGGGAGAGGAAGTGTACCTGTTTTCCTACTATTTTTTTTAACTACTTTTTAAAATTTGTTTGTTCTTTCAACTTTTCTTCCATTCCATTAATTTCTGGTTTCCTCTTGTACATGCTGTTAGCTTTGTATTTCCTAAAGTGGTAAGAGCTCAGTTCCTGTTTATAATTCCAGAAATTACAGCATGTTGGAACTAGGTACTGGGTGGGGTAGGATTCTTCCTTCCGTACAGAAAGTATATACAAATTAATACTACATAACTCAGCGAGTATCATATTAATACCTGTTGAAAATTCTCATAGGACTGTACCAAACTCTTGGAAGTAATTATTAAGCTTTAACATTTTGTTATCTTCTGTAAGCATCAAGTATCAATAGAATTGATAGATTCTGTAGGGGAGCCTAGTTGAGTGAATCATTTCTGTTGAAATGTGTTCAGACGAGGGAAGAAATTATTTTCTTTTGTACCTCTGTTATCACCTTTTCAGTTTCCATGGACAGATTTGATAATAGCTTAAATTGTATGGAAAATAACTATAATTCAGTCCTCCGTGATCCTTTTAAACATAACAATTCTAACTGGAACAGATAAATGTGGTTGTTTGTCTGACTTTCTGAGAACACTGGGCCAGCATTTCTGTTCTGTTCTGTGCATCTGACTGCTCATTCTCCCCTTGTTTGCCACTTCCTAAAATATCATACTTTCTCAGTTATAAAACAGCTCTGGGGTAAATAGCATGCTGTCATGCGCAGACTGATTGTATATGTGTGTGTGTTTGTGATAGTGGGAGGAAAGCAATTGTTGTCATATGAAAATATCTGTTATTCCAAGAGACCTCCACATATCTCGCAGCTATCTAAGGCCTGCTGCAAAGAAATTGGCATACAATTTATTTTGCTAGCTGAGATTCTATTATTTTCCAACTGAATTTTTCAGTTTTATGGTTTCACAAAGAGTGAGAGAAGTTGGCTTTATTATACCTTTCTCACCATCATCAGTTTCAGAAGAGGTAGAATTGTTCTTTCTTAGGTCAGTGAGTTGGGAAATGAGTCTGTCATGAATTGGGAAAATAGTAATGCCTGGAAATAGTTTTGTATGATTGAGGTAGAAAAGAAAATAAAAATGTATTTAGTTGAAGAGTTGATCAGATCAAGTTTCCCCAGCACCTAGATCAGTCTTTATTTTATTTATTTTATCTTGCCCATTTTATGAATTGCTTGTGGCAAAATGAGCTGAAGTTGTACTCTTTCAGTAACAAATTCTTAAAAACTCTTTCCCACTCTCAAGGTCGCCTGAAAGCTCCAGTTTGATTGTGAATGATCGCTTTAAAAACTCATTTGCTAGAAGCTCCAGTGGCACAATCAGTTAGCATGTGGTACTTATACTAAAAACTCATTTGCTAATAGTGGTATTGACTCTTACTTGTTCTTAGGGACATTTCAGCTTCCTTGAAACAACATGTCATGATACTCAGATGCATGACATACACGGTTACTGTTGGTGCTACTCTTGAAGCTGAGTTAGTCATATTGTGTTAGTAATATTGCATATTATTAGAGCCAGGCTGCATAAAAGCAGCCTGGTACATAGCTGAAAAGCAGGGCTCCTGGCTTCTTGGGGCCAGCAGTTAGTGGGTATGGTCACTGCTCTGTGAACAGCAATTAGAGATGGAGAGCCTGCTCTTGGATACACTGTAAATGTGAGTGCTGCCCTAGGGGGGGTACCCTTTGCTCACATGTGGGTAGTGGTGGGAGACGATTTCTCCAAGAGTGTACTGCTGTATTCTGTGTGAGTGCTAGCTGCCCTTGTAGAGAACAGGTGCTCCAGGGAAACAAAGCAGTATAAACAGTGCCAGTGCCGTGTAGGCAGGCAGACGTAAGATTGCATAACAACGTGGGGTAATTGATGTAGGCAGAAGCAAGCTTGAAAGAAGAGAAAGTAGTTTGCAGAATGTACTGAGTTTGAACTGAATTAATTACTAATAGCTGTTTGTTGTCTTTTAATTCAGGTGAAAGAAATCCTCATGACCAGACTTCTTCAGGAATGTTGTCCAAAAGAACAGAGAAGACAAGGTTATCATAACAACTGGAACCAAGGTGACTTTAGAAGAACAGTACTCTGAGGGTGTTCTTTTTTTTTGTGATAAAAAACAAGTAGAACTGTAGAACAACCTTTTGTATCTGCATTTATTTTAGTATTCTAAAGACAATGGAGTTGGCTCATCACCAGCTACTCTGGTGAGACCTGGAACTTCTTGCCTTAGTGGACATGAGTGAGCCAAGGCAGTCACAAGCCGAGAAGCACAAGCTCAGCAGAGCCTCCTCCAAGTTCTTGGACCCTTCCAGAATCATGCAGTCAGATGATTATTTTGCTCGAAAATTTAAAGCCATTAATGGCAACATGGGACCCACTACTTCTTTAAATGCCTCAAATCCCAGTGAGGGTGGTGGTGGTCCAGCCAATGGTACCCCAGCTGTACCCAAAATGGGTGTGCGAGCCAGAGTGTCTGAATGGCCTCCAAAGAAAGACTTCTCCAAGGAGCCAACCTGCAAGACACTTTGGGAAAGCCGGTCTCAGACCAGCTATGAAAGCATTACATCCATCCTACAGAATGGGCAGAGTGACCAAGGTGACAGCCACCAAGAGGAACAGCTGGATCTAGACCTTGTAGAGGCCAAGTACTCCATGGGAGACATCTTTGTTCACTCCCCTCAAAGAGGACTCCACCCCATAAGACAGAGAAGCAACAGTGATGTCACCATCAGTGACATTGATGCTGAAGACGTCTTAGACCAGCGTGCTGTCAACCCCAACACTGGAGCTGCCCTGCACAGGGAATATGGGAGCACATCCTCCATTGACAGGCAGGGCCTGTCTGGAGAAAACTTCTTTGCCATGCTCCGAGGATATCGAGTAGAACATTGTGACCCCAAGGCAGTAGGCCCTTTTGGGTTTCCGGAGTTTCTCCCCTGCGACCCTGCGATCTCCCCCAGTCTTCGTGCCGCAGCACAGATTTCTAGGGGTGAAATCATCCGCATCTCAGGAATAGACTACATGGACAGTGCCCTTCTGATGGGGAGGGACAGGGACAAGCCTTTTAAGCGCAGATTAAAATCAGAATCAGTAGAAACATCCCTCTTCCGAAAGCTGCGGACCGTTAAGAGTGAGCATGAGACCTTTAAGTTCACATCCGACCTAGAAGAGGGCCGTCTTGACAGGGGGATTCGCCCTTGGAGTTGTCAGCGTTGCTTTGCACATTATGATGTCCAGAGCATCCTGTTCAACATCAATGAAGCCATGGCCACAAGGGCTAATGTGGGCAAAAGGAAAAACACCACCACTGGCGCCTCTGCTGCATCGCAGACCCAAGTGTCCGCAGGCCAGGCAGGTGGCTGCGAGTCCCCTCTGGGCAGCAAGGAGGACCTCAATTCCAAGGAGAACCTGGATGCAGATGAAGGTGATGGCAAGAGTAATGACCTGGTCCTCAGCTGCCCACACTTTAGGAATGAAACTGGTGGTGAGGGGGACCGGCGGATTGCACTCTCCCGGGCCAGCTCAGGCTCCTTCAGTTCTGGTGAGAGCTGCTCCTTCGAGTCATCCCTCAGTTCCCACTGTACCAATGCTGGTGTCTCAGTCCTGGAGGTGCCGCGGGAGAGCCAGCCCATCCACAGGGAGAAAGTGAAGCGTTACATTATCGAGCATGTGGATCTTGGGGCCTACTACTATCGAAAATTCTTCTACGGGAAAGGTAGGCACTCCTGGTGGGGGCTGTGGTAATATCCTCAGGCTGGTGTAGTGTTTATGTTTAGCTTTGTGTGCAGAGAGTTTCTCAGGGTTCCACTGGCTGCATCCCACTAGGCTCAGGCCCTGCCTTCTGCCATGAGCCTAGCTATGGTCATGCTAGTATCTGCCTTAGAGAAACCAACTTCTGCCTTTGCGAGCTTGTAATGCCCAGTATGGCAGATCTGTCTATCTCTGTCTCTCTCCTGTCTATCTTTGTCTTTCTCAGTAGTCCTGAAGATTCCTCTGCAGTTGCTTATTTCTCCCATTTTTTCTAACTGCATGTAGCCACCCCATGGCTAAATTGTGGGTGGACACACATCTCCAGTTTGGGTTTGGCTGAAGACCTGGGAGCCAGGCAGCTTTGCAGAGCCTTAGGGACTAGCATAGACCTCTGGGACCTCCTTGTCCACTGTGCTCTGTGACAAGGTGTCCTGTTGAGCATGAGCAGGGGAGTGACTGGTTGGGGAGTGACATGGGTGAGAACACTGGCTGAGTCTGCAATTGCTCTTCAGTGTCACTGCAAGCTATGGCCTTCTTCTGTATTAAAGTCTTCACCTGTGGCCCAGACTTAAAAGCTGCACTGGCTGTGGTAGTGTCTGTTGCTATGTGTCACCATGCTGCAGGATTAAGTTCCTGAGTGGTCAGGTGGTCAAGGTGGCTCCCTTGCTGTGGCCAGGCAGACAGAAGCAGCCGGGAACCATTGTCTGTATCCACTTCCAGCTGAATTGTGCCTGCTGCCTGGAGTTTAACCTGAGTGTGAGGACATTTCTGTTTGAAGCTCAAGCCCCCTCTCACTGACACAGAGACTGGACTTTGTAGACAGCTTCTTTCTGTCTTTTCTGTTTTTCCGTTCTCAAAGTTCTGTTTAGAAACTGGCTTTTAGGGATCTTTTGATATTTTCTGGAGCACCTTTTATTTTATTCTGTTCTACATGAAACTTTATTTTCAGAAAGGAGTCCCTAGAAGATGTTTAAGAACAGACTTTAAGGGACTGGGGAGATAGCTCAGTGGAATAAGTGCTTGCCTGGCAAGCACAAGGTCCTGAGTTCAATTCCTCGTACCACCAAAAAAAAAAAAAAAAAAAAAAAGAACAGACTATAATATGACAGTTTACTTTCTACTGGGTGGTTAATGGGAAGAGGCTGCCAAGGTGTGTCTCATGATAAATCTTGACAAAGATTTATGTGAGGAGTGACTTTTGCCATAAACTGGTGGCATTACCCCCTCAGGCAGATCCATCCATGGCTTTGATTTGAGAAGTAGGAGTCAGCAGTAGTACAACCTATAAAAGGGACATCCCTTCTTGCTGGCAGTGGCCAGGGAGAAAGGCTGGTGTCCTTGGCTACCTAGTGTCCCTCCAGTGAAGCTCAAGGTGTATGTGATGCCTTTTCTTCTGAGGCTGGCCCTGGTAGAACTAGTCTCCACAAAGGCCCTTTAGACAGCGACTGTACCATCCTTGCCCCATGTAGGTGCTGGACCATTGCAGATTCAAGTTCTGTTGCTTGGTTGAGCCACCAGAGGATCCTCAGTAACAGCCCATATACATTATTCCATAGGAAACTGAGGGGCCCAGGGTACTGGGTCTTTCTGAGACTTCTTCTGGACCTTATGGGTATGGAATTGGGAAGCCCTGAAAGGTGCCAGTCTTAAGCTTACTTAAATGCAAAGGACATGCTCTTTGGACCTCTGTGATCTGTGTATCAGGCTGAGTTGTGAACTATTCTGGGTTCTCAGGTTGCTGACACTGCTGTACTCTGAGTATGACTTGATGTCAGATCCCATTGGGAGATTTTCTACAGGGAGCTCAAGAAAAGAAATATGCACATTTTGGAAGTTCCTGACAAGACTTGGAATGGATTTGGGCAGGGAGGGGTGTGGTAGCTGAGTGTGTGAAAAGGCTATCTTGCTCTAACCAGTTCTCTCTCCTGTCCTCCTGGAAAGTCCTAGATGCTATAAAAAGAATGTGCAGAGAGGACTTCTCTTAATTCCTCCTTGCCATGTTAACTTTACAAGACTTCTGGTATAGGGGAAGCTTGTGACTCTTTGCAGCAAATTTTTAGAGAAAAAGAGGTTCTAGCTGCTCCTAAGTTGAATGGCGCTTCTGCAGAAGCTGCAACCATATTTCTTCAGGTGTGAGACCAGCCATCCCAGGTCCCTTCCCAACCCAAGAGGCCAGCCCTGGGTTGTAAAGGCCAGGTCTCAGCCCTGTTGCTGAGACAATCCAAGAGTGTTTCTCTGTGGTATCTATGATGGTCCAAAGGGTTTCTCTAGGCCTCCTTTCTGTACATGATTTCAACGTTTATTCTTTCTGGCAACACCCTCCTATCCAGCTCTTCATACACTCCTCATTTTCTCTAGAGCTGGCCTTTGCCACTTGCACGTTAACTGAAGGTTTATATACATAAAATTACTAAATGAGTCAATAAAAAGATTCTTCTTGGTTATCTTTGTGCCATTAGCAGAAGTGTCCATCCATTATGATTATAGTTGGAAGTTCACCTTAATTATCTTAGGCCTATGGTTGAGGCACAGTGGGAAGCACATCTAGGTTCTTTATGGCAAGTCCTTGAACTTTGTGGCTCAGTTAATCATCTGTAAAATGGGCTAATGTAGACCTGCTGCACAGGGCTCAGCTCAGCAACCATCACACCCACCCCCAATTTAAACCAACATGTAATACATTTCTTTCTAGAAAGAATCAAGAGTCCACACCACCAGGGCAGCGTTTCAAGGGTGGTACTTGTGTTAATGGTTAAAAGATGAGAGAGTAGAGAGCCATATGGCCATGGGCCCTGGGGAAGTATCTGTTGAAGCTTGACACCCTGTTCTGGACACCTTCCCTCCATGTCACCAAAGTGGTGGCCATAAGCCAAGTGTACCTTTAATATTAGGAAGGCCTCACTGCTCTGTGACACATGACTGCCTTTGCCTTGAATTTCATGCATGGTGGCTTTTTCTCTTATTTTATACAGTCACTGACAAAAATTAATAAGGAATTGGGCACTGTTCAGTTTATGTGAGTGAATGAAGTGCTATCCACAATTATACTATTCAGAGGATGAGATTTCTCTCTCAGAGGACACAGTCCACTTGGTGTTCAGCTTCCTCCCCACCAGTGCTGTTGCCACAGAGGTCTCATTGATTCTTAGGGGCTCCTCACAGGGGGAGCTACCCAGCTGCACGTGGTCCTCAGTCCTGTGGCTGCTGTCACGTTATTTTGCATGTCTGATGTGGAAATGGCTCCTCCCCGCAGGGCTGCAATGGGTGGGCACCATCCCTGCACCTCGGAGGCCTCTGGAAGTCTTGAGCTGCTGTGTAAGTGCTGCCAGCCTTTGCCTCCATAGGCCCTCATTAGTCAGGGCAGAAGAGGAGCAAAAACACCATATGTCCCTGGGAGGAGAAGGGAGACAGCATTTCTGTGAACTTCGGGTATGGGTGGTTAATTACAAAGCCCCCCTGTTACTTTGCTTCCTGACCAGTAAGTTGGAAGTAAAGAGCTTTAGAACATAAGGTCTGGATCCTGACCTTTGCATCAGAATGTGACCTTGAGGGAGCCACTGACTTCTGATCTTCAGTTTTATCTATAAAATGGGATTATGGCTGTGCCTTCCCATTGATAGGGGAAAGAGTCAATTATAAAAGAAACTTTATTTACTTTCAGAACCAGGGATTGAACTCAGGCCTTTGCACTTGCCAGGCAAGCACTTATTCTACTGAGCTATCTCCCCCAGCCCCCCAAATTTTAATATTTTAAACATTTTATTATTTTCTATATATAAAATAAAAGGTTTTCCACCTTAATACACAAAATGCATCTCTTGTCCTAGCCTAGTGAATTCACTGATGTGATCATGGAAGCATAAGCAGAGTGCACAAGATCTCTGTAGACCAGGAAGTAACTGATGCTGCTGCCTGCAGAGGCAGGTATTATACTTCACTTGCTCCTGTTTTCTTTGTGACTGCTAGAGTGATAGACAACAGCAAAGGATGACCTCAAATGTGGACTCACAACTGCTAAGAAAGGAAAGACAAGGCAAGGCCCCTCTCAGGGAAGAATTCGGAGAGAACCCTGTGGCATCCTGCATATGACCCAGATCAAGAGAGTGCACACCATGAAATGACCAGGTCCGGCATTTGTGAGAGAACAAAAAACCTTATGCTGCGTTGTCAGGACAAAGGCCAAGCAGTCACCACTGTGCACACACATGAAGCAGAAGACTGCAGGGCACAGAATCCCTTGCTTATGGCTGGTACATTTATAGGTTGTACTTTACCTGGCCCAGGTGTGTAGAGTAATGGCCTTTCCTGCTCAGGACATTGGTGACTTAACAGATGAATCTCTTTTTCAAGAGACTGCAGAATGTGGAAGAAGATGTGGGCCAAGGTTCCAAGCACCTCCCATTCCTTTTTTGCTTTGGAGTTAAGAATTTTTTCTCTTCCTCTTCACTGAACAGCCAGAATACACTACTGAGTTCCGTTTCATTCATGAAATGAATCTCATTTTTTGCATTGCAGTCTTGTTACCTGTTCATTTGTTTTTGTTTTGGTGCTGTTTTTTGTGTACGATATGTGGATGTTCATTCAGCATCTCAGCAATCTTTTTTACAGCTTTCCTTCTGCCAAGAAAGGATTTTACTTGATTTGTTCTTGAAGCAGCTTTATGGAAATTGTCAGCTCAGAAAATAAAGACAGGTTGTGGGTGACAGGGATAAGGGTCTGGGAGCACAGGACTCCCAGGGAGTTTGCCCAGGTGAGAGGCACAGAGCTCTTTCCTAAAGGAGACCCTGAGTGTGCTTTGGAAGAGTTCAATTTGATCCTTCCTAGGGCCCCTCTAAGGAGCCATCTCTGTTTACATCTTCATGGTCTGTGGAGATGCCCTGTTTAAAAACTGGACTGCATGTCCCATACCCAGAGATTTTGATTTCTTCACAAACATATCCAGGTGCCTAGCTGCAAGACATAAAAGCTCTAAGTCTACAGGGATGGTATCATTTGGCAGCAGAAAATTTGTCTTGTTCCTGGAGTTGTAGGTTAAAAGCCCTAGATGGGGGGATCACAACAAACCAGGCTTGGCCTCTGTCCTAAAACTCTGACCAAGAAGACAGTTAGATGTTCAAGATCTGTCATGTAGAGCCTGACAGGAACTTTGAGGGGAATGTTTTGTTTTGTTTCCTTTATGTATTTGGTACAGGGTCTCACTAGCAGCTCGGACATAGTGATCCTCCTATTTTCAGCTTCTCCAGGGCTGGTATTATAGGTATGCACCATCACTCCCAGTCTCTGTGGCTGTCTCAGCACACCTGGGGGTGGTGCCAGGGATTGAACCTCAGTCCTGTGCTTGCCTAAGCAGGCTTAGTCCACTGAGCTATCTTGATGGTCCTAAAAATTTGAGATTTTATAGAAAAGGGGAACAAAGACAAGGATTTGGGGGGCGGAAACCTCAGGCTTTGCATAGCTGGCAGGGTAGGTGGTAAGCCTAGTCAAGACATAGTCTGGTTGCTGGTTTTCTCAGAACTAGTTCTGCAGGGTCTCTAGAGAAGTTTATGACTTAAAGGGGCAATTTGGGAAATGAGATCATTGTTCTTGCTTGTGGGGGGCCAGCTTCAGTTCATGAAGTAATTGCTCCTGCTTAGGACAGTCTCATCATGGAATCATCAGTTCTACTGGGCTCTGATATTTCTACAGGTTTAGGGAAGCAGCTGGAGACCTGTAGACACCACTTCAGGGCATCTGGAATAGTACCTGTAAAAGCTGGCAGCTGAAAGTCTCTGAAAATCTTAAAAAATGTTGTAGTTTAATTATTCTTATCTTGATGTCCTTAATCTTTAAGGGGAATGAGTTCAGCTAGGTAAATTTAGAGATAATTAACCTTGTGCTACCAGTTTTTAGGTAGACACGCCTTAATTTATTAACATATGTATATGGGGACCTAACCCAGAGTTTTAAGGTAATAGGGAAAGAAACTTAAAATGAAGGCAGAAATGCCAAGTTTCATCCTGCTGTCAATTGCTCCTGTGCATTTGCAGGCCCAGCCTCTCAGGCTCTGGTCCTAGTCTCTTATTCTAGAAGCACATGTCTTTGGGAGATAGACAGTAAAGTACAAAGTGGGTGCAATTCCTGGACTGGAGGAACCAGGTAAAAGAGAACCTCTATCTTTTTTCCTTATTTGTTTACTTACCATCTTTGATGAAAAGGGTAGTACATAAAATTTTGGGCTTCAGCTTTTTAAATATAATTTTTGATAAAAGTCATTGGGTGAAATTATCTGTGTGCTAACCGCTTTCTCAAAAGACTGGCATAAATGCACTTGTACTTCCAAGTGATGATGGTCCCACATTTGGAGGTTGAAAGTGGGAGTTACCTTCAGGCTGGAACTGCATGGAGCTCTGCAGAACTATGGGGCCAGAATCACAGTGGCCTGCCGTATGTCTTCCATGCGCTCCTGTTTTGTTTCTTCTGTAACAAGCACACTCCTGCCAGGTCAGTGATAACAGTGCTATTACAAATTGGATACATATATTTTGGGACAGGATAATGAGGTTAAGAAAGGTCACAGAACAAGGTTAAGGGCAATAAGTAGCAAAGCCCAGACTCAGAAACCAGTATTAAGGCTTAGTGAAATAGACATTGCAGAATAAATGGGCTTGGATCTATTGTTGAAATTAACAACACATTGTACCTCCCCCATGCAACTGAACTTTAAAAGTATGGTCACCATGCTACAAAAGAACATAGAAGTTGAGAGAACAGTGGAAGGAAAATTAAGCCAGGGAGGGTAGAGGAAGGAGCAAGCAAAGTCTGAGCAGAGTGGATTCCCCACCCATGTCACTGTGTTGGTTAAGGGAAGGGAACAGGCATATACTTAAGATAAGGCCCTATCAGTATTGGAATAGGTGAACTAAAATGGATTATGTCCATTTGGTGTGCTGAATCGTGGCCTTCAGTGATACCCAGGTCCTAATCGTGGTTTCTGCGTGTCACCTCATTTGGCAGAGAGTTCTCGGCAGATGTGATTAGTGAAGGGTCTTGGGATGGAGAGAAGGTCCTGCATTACCCAGACAGGATCTACCTGGGCCAGCCCCATGGTAACAGCATCATTATAAGGGGGAAGCAGAGGGACATTAGTCCACACAAGAGGAAGAAGTGTGGCCCGCTGATACCAAGGCCAGGCTGCTGGCTGCAGAGATGGAGGAAGGGCCACACTCCATGAGGGGAAGGAAGGTAGGTCAAAAGTTGGGAAAGATGAGGGTGCAGATTTTCCCTTCGAGCTTCCTGAGGAAGTATAACCCCTGGGAACCTTGACTTTTGTCCATTGAAACAGACTTTGGACTTATGGCCTTCAGAGAAGTAAAGAGAATAGCAGTAAATGAAGTTGTTTTAAACTAAGTTTCAAGTTTGTTACAGGAACAGTAAGACACTAATATGCCACATAAATACCAATAGGTGCATGTGCCCTCAGCTTTCTGTTTCAGGAAGCCATGATGCAAAAAACAAACAAAAAAGCCAGGCATGGTGGTGCACGCCTGTAATCCTAGCACTTAGGAGGCTGAGGCATGAGGATCTGTGCAAGTTCAAGACCAGCCTGGGCTACAAAAGTGAGCTCAAGGCCACCCTGAACTGCATAGTGAGATCCTGTCTCAAAAAGACAAAAAAAAAAAGGAGGAGAAGAAGAAGAAGAAAAGGAAGAAGGAAGAAGAAAGAAGCCATGATGGTCTTCTAGGACAGTCTGCTGCATCCTTGCGACCCAGGACCTGTCATACTGTCCCATTATCCCAGGCATGATATGCACTGCCTCCTTGTTTTATTTTGATATACCTAGTTGAGATCAGATCCGGTGGTTCTCAACCTTTTTAGTGCCGTGACCCCGCAATACAGTTCCTCATGTTGTGGTGACCCCAAACCGGAAAATAATTTTGGTGGCTACTTCAAAACTGTAATTCCAAATAAATAACATTTTCCGATGGCTTTAGGCGACCCCTGTGTTTTGGTCGTTTGGCCCCCGCTGAGGTTGCGACCCACAGGTTGAGAACTGGTGCTTTACACAATGCCATGGGATCCTACTTCATTTCCATAGTCCAAGAAACCTTATTAAGGACCTCTCATTAATTAAGCTCTATACTTGGAGGTCTTGGAAATGGACAAGTTGAGGAAAGTATTTGTAGTGGAAGTGATGTTAGGATTGAAGAGTGGAAGACCTTCCAGACAAAGAAATCAGGCAGAAGGCTGAGTCTGGAGGCATAGGCAGCCAAGTGTATGTCAGCAGCTGGTGACTTGTCCCTCTCCCTGGACCTCTTTGGGTTTGGAGAACCCAGAAGTCTGAGATAATAGGAATTTAGAGGAAAACATGGGAGGATGGATAGCAGATATTCACACAGAGAAGTATAAAGATAGTAAGGAAGGACCTCCTTGGCCATGAATGGAACCCTGGAAAGCATTTGTGATAATAGGGGAAGCCAAAGAAATAACACCCAGGAGACTAGACAGACAGGCTCGGGAGATTCCCTCTAAAGGAGATCTGGAACTAATTGAAGAGAAGGTGGCAAGCCCCAGCAGAGAAAGTGGTACCCAGAATTCAGTGCTTCAGGCAAGTGTGGAGTGACCCAGCCTTGAAGATGCCAATTGGACTTGGCAACAAGATGCTTTGGAGACCTTAAGCAGAGCATTTGTGTGAAAAAAAGTTGGGTGGGTTGAGAATTAAGCAGTAGTTTGGCAAAAGGGAAAGAGAGACAATTACTTGGGGAATAGGTATCAGATGCATAGATAGGCAGCAGAGACGAGTGCAAGGATTCTGATGCATTCTACAGCAGAAGGTTCTGTCCATCACAAAGACCACCTGCTCTTTCTCCCATTCACGCTCCCACTGGTAAACATGAAGATTGTATTGATCAGTTTTCCCCACTCTAGAACAGAATACCTAATGCCTACAACTTAGAACAAGGTTAATTTGGCTCACACTTTGAAGAAATTCAGTCTGTGATTGGTTGTGGTGGAAGAGTGCAGAGCAGTGCTCACTCTGTGGTTCCTGGGAAGCAGAGCAGAAGGGAAGACTACAGAGAGGCACAGTGTCCCAAGACCCCTCCTCCTCTCAATTCAGGCCTCGCTGCCAGTAGCTCCTTCATCTGTGAACATCAGTGAGCATGGTGCCTCCGTGGTTGTAGCCCCCTCCAGGAAGTTCCTAATCTAGTCAAGTTTAGCCATCACAGAGCTCTGCTCTATGTGACATCAAGCTCCTTCCTCCTGGTGTGTGGTTCTGAGCACATAATGTTGAAGCACATGCATTATCAAGATGAAGACCAGCACTGGTGTCCAGTGTATGCCCCATGTTCTGTTGTCAGCCTCTTCTCTGCTGACAGCTGATGGAAGCCCTGATGCTGCTTTCTATACCTGACACCAGCCAAACATGACATTGCCATGTGATGGGTTTGAGTTGCCCAGTATCCGTTAGTGGCTTCATTCACTATCTCAGGCTCACTTTTATCTATTCATTTTTGTCTTTTTTTTTTTTTTTTTTTTTTTTTTTTTTTTTTTTTTTTTTTTTTTTTTTTTTTTTTTTTTTTTTTTTTTTTTTTTTTTTTTTTTTTTTTTTTTTTTTTTTTTTTTTTTTTTTTTTTTTTTTTTTTTT
>PVJA010008849.1:0-22720 GCA_004027025.1 Myocastor coypus | reverse complement strand
AAACTCGCACTGATCCTCCTGCCTCAGCCTCCCGAGTGCTGGGTTTACAGGTGTGCACCACCACACCTGGCAAGTATTTTTGTCTTAAAATAATTTGAAACTCTTTTGTTCATGTTACAAGGTTTACAAGATGCCACATATGAAGCTGATTTGAGTATTTTTGCAAATAACTTCTTAAAGGGTGTTCTAAAATGGAAGTTTTCTGCCTGATGGCCAGATGTGTTTTTATGTGCTTGTGAAATATTTTTCATAGTGCATTTCCTTTTGTTTTGTAAATGTAATTGGTTGTTATAGGGTCTCACTGCACAACTTGGATTCATGATAATTCTGTTTTCAGCCTCCCCAGTGCTGGGATTATAGACATGCAACACTACACCCAGGCTGTGGTTGGCTCAGCCCACCCTGAGGGATGGGCTGGTGAGGTATGTGATACCTAAGATTGAGCCATGGTCCCTGAGCTTGCCTAAGCAGGTGCTTTAGTCTGCTGAGCTATCTGATTAGCTCCAGCATTTTGATACTGATAAATAACCTGTTGAGATAAAGATGGAAGTTATTGTGAAAATAATTACCTTCAGCCAGTAAACTATATTAGGTCAGTAGTAAGTTTAAAGTTACTTTCTATAAGGTCGTATACAATGCTAGTGGCAGCCCACCTGTCACTAATGCCAGTCTAAGAAATTATAAAATGATAATGATAGTTTTCTGATGCAGACACTGAACTTTAGATTCTGTTTTATTGAACATATTTTATTTTATAAAAAAATTTATTTATAAGAAAAATTATTTATTTGGTATGGGGTCTTGCTAAGCACCTCAGACTTGTTGTAATCCTCCTGTCTCAGCCTCCCCAGCACCAGGATTACAAGTATGTGCCACCATACCTGGTCTTGGTGACTGGCTCATTGTGGGGCCAGCACAGAATGCAGTACCGGGATTTGAACCCCAGTCCTGGCATTTGCCAGGCAGGTGCTTAGACTGCTGAGCTATCTTTCCAGTGCTTATTTAATATTTTTTAAATGTTGATTAAAATCAGAAACAATTGCCTCTGGCTCAGTTCTCCTCTGATCCACACTTCTTTGTTTTGTTTTACTGCATGTTTAGAGTCTTGGAGTTGTGTCTGTAATAGTTATCCTAGCAGTTTTCAGTAAACACTATACACAGGGGAAGCATTTCTCATTTTAGAAAGTGATTGCCTTGGTCAATAATTTACCTTTCAGCCCCTACAGTACTTTCCCTGATGCTCTTGGCCCTGATTGGCTCTAAGGGGAAATAATGTCAGTGTCAATCTCCATTTGTTTCCAAGCAGGAGAGATGTAAGTGGTGTGCCTTGGTGTTCAAGGACTAGCCACTCTTCATGGTGGCTTTTGCAGGTGTTAGCACTCAGGCCAGTCTGCCTTTTCATGACAGTCATTTGTTCTCTGCCTTCTCTCAGTAGCACTTCATATTCCTCTAGGATTTCAGTGGCTTGCAGTGAGCATAGCTAGAGGCCTTTGGAAGAGCCAGGGGTTTTCTTCAAGCTCATAAATCTTTCTTACATAGTGTTTCCTTGTAACTTAGTTCAATGAGAAGAAATATCTGTACTAACAGTGTTTACAAAGTTATCATGTCTGCATCTTGTTTTTTTTAATTTTTTTTATGTCTGCATCTTGTACTCTGAAAAACTACTTTGAAGACAACAATACACATTGTAATTATTGCAACTGTCCTGTTAACATGTTTTGAAACTGTCTCATTGTTATTTCTTTCCTATTAAAATTAATAAAATGAAAGAGAGGGAAAAGAAAAGAAAAAAAGCTGATGCAGAAAAATTTCATGTTTGACCCCAGCCTAAGCAACTCAACAAGACCTTGTCTCAAAATAACAAGGGGCTAGGGATTAATGTGAAGGCCTTGGGTTCAATCCTCAGACCCTCGTACTCAAATCAAAACCAAAACTGAGAATGAGGCAAGGCTGACTAAAACCATTACAATTGGCTGATCCCAGAAGAAGGGAGAGATTATAGTGTTTACATATAGGGCAGAGGAATGGATTTGGTGAATATACACCTTGGAGAACCAGCCTGTGGTGTTTCTTTAAGAGTTCAGTGTGTACCCCGGGGGCTGATCGTGCCAGCTGCTCCCCATGAATCATGGATGTGAAGCTGCTAGGCACATTTTCAGAGATGGGTTAATAAGCAGTTAGGTGATTGCTTCTTCATTTTGTATGGCTAGACTGCAGTTGGGGTGTTGTGTTAAATTTAGCCATTTCAGAGGAAACTGAACTTGGAAGTTGTAGTGAATTATCTTTGACCATTTTCAGCAAGTTCACTGTGCAAGCTGTCTATAGTCCTTGCAGATGACTCAGAATGCTGAGCTTAGTGCCACAGAAGGGCTCTGCCTAGGACTCTGGAGCATTCTCTGCTTCCCCACTGCTTAGCAGTGCCTGGAACATTGTTGTTGCTGTGTAGGTGGGAGATTGTGCTCACCTCTTAGGTACATGGCCTGAGGGCTCCATGCTCACGGGATGGGAAACCCAGGTCTGTTCCTGCTGTGGAATTTCATGATTCTAGATTTTTCTCAGGGACTAGGGATTATGGGGAAATAATGACTGTCTAACACCCAGGCAAGTAAATGACTTGATTTGTAGATGAAATTGGACCTTGGCTGCTTAATGATCCTTTTCTTGTTTCCTTCCGCAGGATTTTGCCTTAGACCTGAGGTATTTGTGTAATAGTGTAATTAAGGGGTAACCTTGGCCATCTCACTGATGGGCAGGATTACTCTGGCTGCTTTTGAGTGATTCCTTGAGAAACCTCTGGCACCCTTATTCAGGTCAAGGGCCACCTTAGAGAGTGGGAGCTGACTTGGTATGGATTCTTTGAAGAGCTATGTCCCTTTCTTGACGTTGTCTAGAAGAAATGTCAGACATTCTTCTGATGGCACTGTCCACAGAACAGCAAAAGTACAGCTTTGGGATGAGGAGGCTTCTGCCACTTTGAACTAGCAAGAAGCAGCAGAAGAAAGAGAAAATGAAATGAAGGGAAGCTAGAAAAGTCTGAACTGGAAACCCAAAAATTCAGTGAAACATACACCGGGATTGTGATGTGTGAACTGCACAAACCAAGAGATACCCATACTGTTCCTCAGCGCTTTCTTTCTTGTGTCTCTGTTCTCTTGCATTCTAGAACACCAAAACTACTTTGGAATTGATGAAAACCTTGGCCCTGTGGCAGTCAGCATCCGCAGGGAGAAGGTGGAAGATACCAAGGAGAAAGAAGGGTCCCAGTTCAACTACAGAGTGGCATTCAGGACGAGTGAGGTAAAGCTGCTGTCTGCTCTAATCACCCAGGGCAAAAGTCAGGGCCATGATGGGCAATACCACTTTGGTGTGCATTAGACAGGCCATTGAATTTATGTCTTTAATGGTGGCAAGATTTAAGGTAATTGCAAAGGAGGCTTTCAGGACTTTATTTCAAGTGAAAAATGTAGAAACCTGTCATGGATGTGCCAGCATAGAGGGTATAGGAGTTGTAATACCAGAATAGAAATGTGGACTACACAGTTGATACCTGCTTTGAAAATGTTATAAAATCTAATTCAGAAAGTCAGGTAGTTGCAGGGGCTGAGTGTTTAATGAGTTTTTTGTTGACCTAGTGAAGCAGCATTGCTTTTCCATAACTAGTTGTGTGGAAGACCTAGCTCAGCTCCTGGTCTCTGTCCTTTTCCTGAAAACTGAAAATAATTACACAAAAACTACTTTGGAATTGACAAAAACCTAGGCCCTGTGGCAGTCAGCATCTGCAAGGAGAAGGTAGAAGATGCCAAGGAGAAAGAAGGGTCCCAGTTCAACTACAGAGTGGCATTTAGGACGAGAGAGTGGGGACCTAAAGGGCAGTGATGCTGGCTCCCGTAAGGAACTAGATCTGCTTTGTTGTGCACGTTTTATTCCCATTGCCCAGTGTCATTAGGATGATATACTGTATGCTTGGCAAATGTTACAGGACTTGTGGGTACAGCTACAGTCCTAGCTATCTGGGAGGTGGAGGAGGAAGATCATAAGATCTGAGCCAGGAGAAAGTGCTGGGTTTGTAACTCAGTATTCAGTCCTTTGCCTGGCATGCAAAAGGTCTTAGGTTTAGTTCTGCAGCACCATGGAAAAAGTTGTAGAATATATGTTTCAGTTTTCTATTGGCATTTCAGGCAGGGGGGTAAAGGAGCCTTTTTATGTTCCTGCAGTACCTGCAGCCTGCACCTCTCATCTGGTCTGTATGGGTCTCGGTGATCTACACATTGGACGGGGTGTGCATAGCTGCGCTCAAAACAGCATGGTTCAAGTACAAGGCTTGTGCCGTCCAGTTCTATAGCCCTGAGCTACAGGGGGCTGTTGATGAAGTTAGAACTACATCCCCTCTGTTACTGGTCACTTTTCACAAAGTGTAGCTGGAGCCAGGCAGAGCACTGTCACTAGCAGGTGGTCTGTTGGCCTGTGTTGGTTGTCCTTGTGGTGACGTTCAATCCTCAGAACAGCAAGGCAGGCGCAGAACTGGGGCTTGCTGTTTTATTTTCCATCTTCTTTGAAAAAGGATCTTGCTATGCTAGTCACGCTGGCCTTGAGCTCACTTTATAGCCCAGGCTGGTCTCAAACTTATGATCCCCCAGCCTCAGCTTCCCATGTGCTACTATGCCTGTCTAGAACCAGGTGTTCTGGACACCTACAGTGTAGGGCTTCTCAGCATCTTAGTTGAGACACTGCTGAAAATGGCAATCCTACACCTCCATGGTATGGTTGAGGTCATGTACCAAGCCATGGGACACAATCCCATGATTGTCTTTTCAGCCCTGAATCTCCTGGCATGGGAGCCATTAGCTGTCCAGCATCAACCTTAGGGAGGTCAGCACAGAAATTAGGTAGAAGGTAAGCAAATAGGTAGATGAAAAGAGCAGAGGTGGAGAAATGGGGAGGCAGGAAGAAAGGAGGTGAAGAAAAGCAGTGGTAATGGGGTCACAGTGCCATCTGTCCTTGGAGTGGCTTTCCCAGCCAGAGCTACAAGAAAGTCTTCAGTTTTTATGGCATTGATCTGCTTCACTTCCCCTTTATCTTTGGTACACAACTGATTCTTTTGGTCTCTCTGGCTTTTTGATCCCTTTATATCATTTCTATTTAAAAAGGGAAAGTACTGATTTTGCATATTCAAACTAGCACGGTAGTCCCATTTGCCCCATTCAGAATAGCCTTACTTCTCTATTTTATTTTCAAGGCAATAACTAGGAATTAATACTGACTGTGTTTTCTGGGCTCTGATTAGATGGTCAGGACTAAGAACTGACTGCAGCCTTGTGTTTTCTGCAGCTTACGACCCTGAGAGGAGCCATCCTGGAGGATGCTGTGCCCTCCACAGCCCGGCATGGCACCACCCGCGGACTCCCTCTCAAAGAAGTTCTAGAATATGTCATTCCAGAGCTGAGCATCCAGTGTCTGCGTCAGGCCTCCAGCTCCCCCAAGGTCCCAGAGCAACTGCTCAAGCTTGATGAGCAAGGGGTGTGTATGACCTGTGGGCCGGGGTATACGTGAACTTAGGCCTGTATTTCTAAAAGTTTGGGAGTTCCTCTCATCCTTCTTTTAAGACCATTTGTTTTGAATGCCTGGTGGTACTTTCTTCCCAGTTTTCCCTCATACAGTAGCACCTCAGTGATGCAAATAAAGCATATGTCAAAACCTTTTTTGTTTGTGGGTGACAAACACAAATGCAACAGTCTTGACCATGCAAACACGAAAAGTGGCTGTCCTTCCTAGAGTTTTGTACCAAATGAAGTTTGCAAACCGAGGTACTACTGTATGCCTTTATGCTAGTTTAGGAGCATGATGCCTTTGTAGTATACTATACTTCCTGCTGAGTTGTGACTTGTTATTTTTAACCCACTTTGGTGTATCCTAGTTAGCAAGAAGACCTCTGTTCACATGATTAATAGAGTTCCATAGTGCTTTTATCCAGGGTTTAAAAATCTCACATTTAACTATTACACTTATGAATTACAAGTTTGAACCTACCTTGAGCAATTTAGCAGGACTTTATATCAAAATTAAAGCAAAAGCAGAGAAATGGCCTGGGGATATAGCTCAGTGTAGAGGCCCAGGACGAATTTCTAGTACTGGGCAAATAGGGAGAGACAGAGAGATTACAAAGATTTTTAACCTGTCAAGCTTTCAAAAGACCTGGACAAATCACCCCTCATAAGTCTGTTGCAGGCAGCGCTGTGTTTACTGATTAAAGGATGGTAAATTTGTCTGGGAAGGTAGGCCAGTGCTGTTTAATGGCTAACTTAAAAAAAAAAAAAAAAAATTAAATACTTTACTGCATAGTTGTGACCACTGTGGGCTACTCCTTTCTCAGGGTCTGATTCCACCTGGCAATGAGTGTCTCTTCTCAGGACAAGACACTGTGAGTGGGGCTGCTGCACGGCATCCACACCTGGAGTTCAATAAGTTGTTTGGAAGATAAAGAGTGTACTGTGATTATAAAGCTGAACTTGATGCTTTTGATACGTAGTTTACATAATTTCACCTCTCAGCTTCTACAATCCCATTTTTTCCCTCTAGAGACTATCCTACTTTATATAATAAGGTAATCAACTGGATATATTTGTGAAATTGTATAGGTTGATATTTAAAATCTATTATTTAGTTGTATCATTAACAGCTCCTGCAGAGACCGTACGACTCTCCCAGAATGATTGATTTGCACCCCTCCTTCCTGGCTGTTTCATCAGGGATGCTCCTGATGTGGGCTCCTGCTCATCTGGAACCGCATGCCCAGAGCCAGGAGACTGAATCAGGACACCCTCAACTTGTTTTATAGACCATTCTGTGCCTATTTTTGACATCTTCATTTTAATTTTTCTTGTAATCACAAAGCCTGATGGAGCAGCCAGTGGTAATCTTATCCTTGGAGGAAGAGGAGAGGCACAGATGCTCCAGAGACTGTGTACCATCAGTCCACTCACTGTGCCAAAGCTATAGGCAGCTTTGGTGGGCATGTGCTTTAATTTGCAGTGGTGCTCATGCCCAGTACCACCCCAGTCTCTGGACTGACTGCAGGTCACACCTGATGGCTAGCTAGGTAAATCAGTCTGAGGTTCCAACCTTTGGGATTAACATGAGGTTCTACAGGGTTAGAAATTCCATGGATTCACCACTATCTGAGAAAATTGGGGACTTCAGCTCGTGGGGAGCTATAGTCTGCTCTATGGTGATGCACATGAGCATGCTGCTGGCTTCCATATAGATGACGTGGGGAGAGGGGATCATATAGATCCTTTTTGAGATTCCTCAGATACTCAAGTGATGGAGGGCCCTTCCTGAATATCACTGCATTTTTGTTTTAGTGGAATCACAGCTCTTCTAGTCAATAAGCCATGATTGTTTATTCTGGATCTCTGTCCTAAGTTTCATCCTGTGAGCTGCTCACTGGCGGGTTATCAGTTGTGGCTGTGAGGGCCACTGACAGGGACCTGCACTCTGTCCTGCCGTGTATGCAGCCAGTACCACATGTGCAGGGTCCAGCAGCTGCCATGACATACTTGTGGATATTGACACCATTTTTTTTCTTGATTCCACTGAGCTTGATGGTCCATGACCCCTTGGCTGAAAATGCAAAACTCATGTGCAGTTAGGACACAGGCAAGGCTAGAGTCTGTGCAGGACTGACCATGTCACACTGAGCAGAAAGGGCCCACTGGATTCAGTTCTCCAAGTATCTGACTTCTGCCCCATTGAGATACATCCAGTGCACCAGGCTAGGGAATCAGAAGGAGTATGCCGGATAGGAGGTGTCCATGAGGATCTCCTTTGCCAGACTCAGGTCAGACTGCTCTACTCTTTCCCTTCTCCCCGAGTGAGGTGAACATGAGCAGACGAAGGAGTTCTGTCCCAAAGACACCAAGGCAGATCAGGCAAGCTGCCCACACAGTCAGAGGCACTAGATGAGATCTGTGTTGTTTCTGCTTATTATTGTATTGTCCACACTTGAGGTCAAGACCTCCATCCTCTTTCCCTGTGTGAGAGGGAGTGAATACTATCCAGGTACCGTGGTGTCTTTCAGCATGGGTGGCAGGTTCTGTCCTTCTTTGAACAGATACTTCCTTTTATGTTCTCGCAGGGTACTCAGGTAAAGGACTATTTTCCACAGCCTGCAAAGATCCAGGCCATGACATATCTTTCTTACAATGTTTGCTGTCACTAGGTATTGATACTGTTTTGCTGCTCAAGGGAAATGAATATCATTTTGCCTTACTTTACTGCAATAGACAGCTATGAATTTTGATGAAAGGCTGTATTTTATATCTCAATAATAAAAGTCAACAGTATTATGGATTGATTTCTTCAGGGAACCCATGATGTTTGATAATCTGTCAGCTCCATAGCTCAGATTGCTGGTAGTAAGATAAAGAACTCTGATTGCATAAAGGAGACACAGTTCTTTTTGGGGCAAAATGAGAAAGCTGTAAAATTGGAACCTGTTTATCCCTGGCCTCTGGAGGATATCCCATTGCTTCCAGCACAACATGGAATTAACTGTTGCATAGGAGTACACCATTTTCATTATAACTTTTTATGGTGTATTGTATCTTTAGCAGATGTTTTCAAGATAGTAAAAAATGTGAGAAATGATTGTAATTGTATGACTAAAGTTACTTTTATGGTAACAATATTTTTCTATTTATGCACATATATCATAATTTCCACTGAGATTCTTTCCTTACCAGACATTAATTTGATTTGTGTTTCCTTATGGTCATATATATTTCTATGAATGTTGAGATAAATCGAAGAAAGAGGCATTAGAACCAGAGAAGAAAAACTTTAAGGTTCATAGCCTTTTCTTTTTCGCAGCTAAAATGGTAGTCCCATTTACTGCATGTAGCTATAAGATTAAATATTTTTCACAGTTGCATTTTTTTTAAGCAGATACCTAAACCTGAGAACCCACTTGCCTTTGGGAAACCAGGCAACTCACATGGCTCTGGCCATGCATTTTATATCTTGGAGCTTGTGATTCTTCTCCAGCTGTATTTTGGGATTTCTGGGCTTATTTATAGCATTTTATATAGTGATGCTCGCTCACATTTTGATTATTTGCTTGTGGGAATTGGTCTGGCATGCTTTTCAGAGAAGAGTTATAAGCTTCTATACTTTAAATTTTACTGGAAGTTAGCATGTCTGTACACTTTGCCAAGTAATTACATTTCCTCCCTCCCCTTTTCAGCTAAGCTTTCAGCACAAGATTGGGATCCTTTATTGCAAAGCAGGCCAGAGCACGGAAGAAGAAATGTACAACAATGAGACAGCAGGACCAGCTTTTGAAGAATTCCTTGATCTCTTGGGCCAGAGAGTACGGCTCAAAGGATTCAGTAAATACCGTGCTCAGCTGGATAATAAAAGTAAGCTTGATGCACACAAGTTTTTGTCTCCAAAGGTGGACATAACCATGTAAATCTAAGCAAGTGCTTGCATGCCTTCGTTATCCTGACCAGGGAGCAGTCCTCGCTTATATGAAAACAGGTGTAGATGTCCTCAAATAAGCAAGGGAAGCACATTTTTTTAAAGAGCTATGTGTTTACTGTGTGCTCATGCCATGAGCTCAAAAGGGCCATGCTTTTTCTTTTTGAACTCTGGCAGAGTTTCCCTGGTATTTCTAGAAAACCTTTTCAAATCTTCCTCCTTTTCTTAGCCTCCCCTGCTTTGGTGGCCCTACATTTCAGTATACCAGGACAAGCCCTGCATTCATTCAAGGGACCCAATAATAACCAACTCATGCATATGTACAACTAGGCTCATTGTGTTTATTTTTGAATTCACAATAATAACTAAGGGGTTGGAACAGTGAATTGGAGACTAACATATCCTTATCACCAGGGACCTGAGTCAGATATACATCAATGCTCAGATATTAGACCAATGGCCCAGTTCAAAACTTAGCCATCTCTGGGCCATAGCCTCCAGTTTCAATAGTATCTGCATTCACATAATTTCATTCTTCTTCATAGTGCTCATAAATTCTGTATCCCTTTGTGCTATCATTTGGTTGCTATTAACACCTCAGATACCAAGGCAGCATAATTTTGAGAATTTGGGGGAATTCTGCTATTTACCAAGGAATTAATCCCTGTTCTTTTAATGAAAAGAACATCTGAGAGAACTGGGTACCTAAGAGGAAAGGCAGAAAGTTTCCCTGTGGGGTACCAGTACTGCTCAGCCAGGGCTGCTATGGGGTGGTCTGCTGCCCTGAGGTGCCTGCCACACTGTGCAGTTGATGTGGGACTGCCATTGATATTCTGACCTGGTGAGAGAAGTGCCTATAGTCAGTCCTGTCTTCATGCTGCTTCTGAAAGCTAATGTTCATTCACAGTGCCAGGCAGTGGTGTCAGCTGGCCAAGTCCGTCACATTGGATGTTTATTGCTTGTGTCACAGATATGTGAAGACCATAGGGCAAGAGATGGTGGGACCCAGCATCTAAGTGTTCACTTTAGGATAGATCCATGACACCTCTCCTGGCTTTCCTTCTTTTGCACATCCCCTATTGCTACAAACCACAGTTTACCTGCTAAGGTTGCAGTGCTGCCTGGCATCTCTTCTGACGAGCTGCTGAGGACTTGAGCTCCTGCTGCTCAGTGTATATCCTCGGTCCCCACTGGATTGCACTGCGAAGACATCTTAAGGATTTCTGATCTGTGGGATCTAAACAAGGGTAGCATAGTTAATCCAAGTGTTCTCCTCTGCATAGATGGATATCGCTTTCAGTTTGTCATGACTAAAGAATATGTTCTTGACACATTCCACTCAAGGAGATAGGGATCTAAGAAACCAGATTTGGATAGATTAATGAGGCATAGATCTTTAGGAGCAAGGCCTTTTGTGAGTTATAGAGAAGTATGGCACTTCTCTGAAGAAAAGTATTTAAGAATTAAGCATTTTTAAAACAGTTTTATAGAAATTATATGTTTTGTGGATTTGACATGTGAAAATCTTCCTTCTGAAATTCAGGATAGTGAGGTTCTAATTTTAATTTTAACTCTGCTCTGGGGATGTGTGTCAAATATAAGCCTTGGGGGCCTTGAAAGTAAAGTTCAGGATATGGATTATAATACCTGTGATCACCCTGCCTCCTCAAGCAAAGGATTGCTTCCTTGTTGAGCACAAAGCAAGTAGAATAAGAACAGAAGCCTTGGTCACTGAGATATACTATATCCCTGGATATTGCTTTGGTCATTGCTATGTTGATATTTGAGATAAAAACCTTTCAGAACATTTAGTTCTCAGAAAGTCCCCTTTTAGTGCTGCTCAGGATACATAACTTAAGGCCACAGCTTGAAAAGTGTCTGTGACACACACGCAGTGTGTTCTTCCATGGCATTTTCCTAATGTGAAAGTTAGTTCTGGTGAGTGTTTCTTTTCTTGGATCCTGACCACTGTAGTGCAAGCAGTGGCTGTCATGTGTTCTAGCTAGTTTGTCACCAACCCTCTGTTTGGCGGTCAGTGAGTGAGGTGCTTATGGCCGATCTGTGGCAGGCTCATCATTTACTAAAACTGATCAGTTCCTCACCACATTTGTTCCAAGTTCTGAGTCAAAAGAGTTAAAATAGAATATTGTTTTCTAAAAAGTCTTATGAAGATGACATATATGTGTTTAATGAATACTTAAAAGGAAGAATTCCTCTATTTTAGGACTGATAGTTGTACTGCTTATTAGATTACTACCTGATGTGACCATCTTTGAGGTCATTTTTGCTCATCTGTAAGGGGCCACTTCAGGTGCTATTGCCACTGTGAAAGTGCTGCCTAGAGTGCCTTTCCAGAGCACTTGAGAACTCTGTAATATTTGTTTTACAGAACGTTTTGCACTATCTCTGAATCACAAATACATTTTACAAAGAAAGACAAACAACAGGATTCAAAAGAAATAAAGGTCCATGAATGTTAAATAAATGTTTAAAAATAAACATTTAAAATTTTTGACTAAATATATTTCAGATTACCCCAAATGACTAGAGACTTCCCCAGCACACAGTAGAATAAATTATGACAAAAGCCATTATTTTTCACTACTTTAAAAGGAAGAGAAGTAAGCCTTTATATAGACCAAGAATTAAGGAAGGTAGTTCCAAATTCCTTGAATATCTTAAATTTCTGTGTCTTTGCCTTATTTATCCTATGCACAGTGGCCTGAAATTTTATTCTAGATAGGTTACTGAAGCTCTTTGTAGTCATCAAGCAGTGTGTCTGAGGTGCGCCAAGGCAGCTTCATGGATGGCACAGGTGGATTTTGAATTTGCAAGGAGTCGGTTTGCTTTCAAGAAGATGCACAGCTCTGCAGTGAGCAGGGCTGAGATGTTACTGCATAGAGGACATGCATCAGCACAGAAGCTGCAGTGTGAGACTGCCAGTTGATCTCCTCCTTAATTTCCAGATGTGTCACCACTGCATTTTTTCTGGTGAAAGAAGCAAAATATTTATACACTTTAGAAAGACATTTTGAAATAATCTTTTTTGTCCCTGTTTCCGTATTGAATCAGTTCTAATCCATTTTCCTGGAAGATCACAGGCCAGAAATAACGGAAAACCAATTGCAAGCACACACTGGTCCTCTCTCCTGTGCTCACCTGTATGCTGCAGGCAAGAGTCCCTGGGTGAATTTTGAGTGCACACTGCAAGGTTGAGAACAGAAGAAAACCAGGAAGAAGCCACACATTCTGTCCAAGGAGCAGAGATCCTTGGCCACAGCCTTGTGTAGAAGTGGGTAGAAGCTGGGCCTCAGGGAGCTGGAAAGGCCCCTTGATACTCAAGGTCACAGCGTGTGCATGCATTTTGCAACTGACTTGCCTTTTATAGGAATAACCTTCTAAGCTTTGCCTAACTTGCTTTTGTAATTTTTGCTTTCAGCTGATTCCACAGGAACCCATTCTCTTTATACCACATACAAAGACTATGAGCTCATGTTCCACGTATCAACCCTGCTTCCCTACATGCCAAACAACAGGCAGCAGGTAGGTCTTCCTGGCTCTGCACCACCCTGGTGACTGTGTTCTCTCAAACTGAATTAATAGCCTTTTACTCTTTTATCATTTGGGCTTGTGAGTATAACTGAAGTTTTTCCTATATTAGAAAATCTGAAAGCACTTCTGTGCTTATGCTTACTACTTGCTGGACAAAATCTTGAAGAGAAATCCAAAAGCCTAACTGCATGGGCCCAACTTAAATTTCTGCATGTGGATAAATGACCTATTTATAAACTGCTATTTACAGTTGTCACTGGGGCCGTTCTCAGCTATTCTTCCTTGTTCTGCTTTCATTGTTTTAATTAGATTTATTAACCACAATATACTGGCCATTTTAGAGGGAAAAATATCACTGTGCCTCAAACTTTGAATGCAGCCACTCATGAAGAGTTAAAGTACATGTGAAAACTTGAATGATGCATTAAACATAAAATGAAAGATTGCTCATTAGAGATAACTTATTAGTACATATTTGCAGTACATAACAATTACATTCATCATGGGGAACCCAGTTTGGGGTTTTTTTTCCTCCCTCATTCTTCCCCTTTTCCCCAAACCCTTTAAATGGGTTGAGCAATTTGTTTTCCAAATCTGTTAGATATTGTGTGCTGGAATAGTTACAGTGTCTTGCCTATTCTGTGAGCTTGAGAGCACTTGGAAGATTATTTGGGACAGAAAAGGACCTGATTAGGGCTATGGAGGATCTGGAGGAGGGGAAGGCTCCACACCAGATTGCTTAGAGGATGTGGGCTCTGCAGTGTTCAAGCAGCAGCCAGACAGCTGAGGGTGGTGTGAGTTCCTGAAGATCAGTAACAGCAGGCTTGCCATGTATTGGGATCTGATTTGGAGCCTGCCTTAACTTGAAGGCTGTGGTTATGTTTGGGTAAAAGCAGAGTTAAGACCAAATTTGCTGCAGTCTGCTGATACTGCCTCCTTGCTCCTTATTTGCTCTGAGTACATCAAACCAGGGAGGGCAGAGGAGTTCATTGATGGGAATTTGTCCAATGTATAAAGACTAATTATGCCAGAGAAGCTTCTCATTTCCTGTCTTTAAAATACTTGTGAAACTCTGAAATCAAAGTTAGCATTTTTCCTAAAGAGGCTACTTTCCTCTTCTTCTCTGTCACTGGTAGAAGGAAGCACCGTAGATCTTCTAGCTGGAATGAGAGGTATCTCAGACCGATTCCTCGATTCCTTGAGCTCTTCTGCAAACAGTGGCTCCTCTGTCATGGTAATCACTAGCTGGGTTTTCTTTCCATTTTCTACCTAATGTTTACTTCAATCCTTTGTCCTTCCTGAACTTTTTCTTTATTTCCTAGTAATCATGGTTCTTAACCATCTTCACATGATAGAACTCTAGATTCCATATCTATGTATTACACTTGAGACAAAATTATAATCTGTAGATTACTTATACATTTGTGTAGGATTAACCTGAAAGAATTTTTAGCATTTAAAAAATGTATTTGGAATTATGTTGGACAGATTCATTGGGTATTAAGGAGCTTGATTTAAACCTGACCAGCTGCCCAGTTGTAAATTGTTGAGTAATTAAATTCTGGAAGCTGATTCTCAGAAACAGATTGGGCCTACCCAGGCCAAGAAAATCTGTCAGCCTGGGGCAGAAGTGTAGCCTGTAACTCCTGACCCAGGGCTTGAGTGCTCTAACCACAGAGCATGAGTTCCCTTGAACACTTCATTGGACTGCAAGCTGAACTGGCCCCAGGTTTTTCCTTATGGTAAAGTCTGCTGTTCCCAGAACTCAAAACTGGCTTTTCCTCCCTCTTTCATTGTATGGTAATTCTGTGTACTGTGGGGTTCTCTGTGCATGAGATAATTTCACTGAAACTATTCTTGAAAAATTCTGCACATAAAAATGTGAAAAGCCCAGAAGTGGAGATAGAAATAGGAAGGGGATATTTCAGCTTCCCAAATGGGTGATCATAAGAAAAAAATCCCTGTTAAGTTGATGTTTATAAATGACAAATTCCATAGCCTTCTTTAGTTTGCCTCTTGTTTCTGGCTGAGAGGCCATGGAAGCCTAAGCTGAGCAGACAGACTAGAAGTAGGAAATGGTAAAAGCCTTTTGTGTTTCTCCTGGTGGAGCAGGAATGATCCTGTGTGGGTCCTGGGGAGAGTTGTATACCAGACACACTGCCTGGGCACACAACTCAAGAGAAAGAAGCTGGGAGGAGAGCATGAGATGCATCTGTAGATATTGTCTACACCTGGTTTAGTTTTCTCACCTGTGGCCTGGCTGAAGCCTTCAGTCTCTGGAGGAGCTTGAGAGTTACAGGATTGGGATATGGTCCAGAGTCCACTGCAGCAAGAAGGTTTCTGAGGTAGCCAGCCCCAGGAAGGGCGCACTGTGCCCAGGGATGCTTAGAGTCTGCCCAGAAATATCAGTTCCACCCTCAGGCCGTCTTTGAAACATTCTTCCTCTAAGTCAAGAAAAGCTTCAGCAGTCTGTAACAGATGCAAAGCGAGGACTGTGAGCCAGACTCTGGATCTGAGACCCAGCTCTTAGCTTGGTGGCTTGGGGAGGCTTCACTAAGCTTCTGTTTCTTTTCCTGTCTTTATAAAGTGTCCACGCCTAGAACTGTGCTCAGCCCGTGATGGGCTAGCAGTCCTCACTTGTCAAATGACAGATGAGTGAACTGACCTTTCTCAGTAGTCCTTCCTGAGAATAGTAGGAGTTAGTAAGTGTGACTCAGTGCTGGACACAAAGTATTCACTCCATTTTATTTATTCTGTAATTCATTAGCTGTGGAGCTCCAGTACATTAGATGATTTAATTTATGTTTTATTTTTCTGTTCCTATTCCTATTTATTATGAAAGCTAAGGCTTGAATGGTTAGGAAAGTAAGAGGCTAACTTTATGAGTAATTCCAGGAAATTCTTACCCTGACATCTAATAAATTATTTTACAAATAGTGGGTTGTTACCAGAATGTTCCGTGTGCCACTTTATAGTCTTAGACATGTTCTTACCACATTTATTATGGGTGGTACTGACTGCCTGATTCTTTCCCCAGCCCCACCCATGCCCACATGTTCTCTCACAAGGTCCTCAGTATCCACAATGATGAGCTCGGGTCATGGGTGTGATCTGAGTCCAAAGGACTTAGCACCTATCACTGGCTGACACAAAAAGGGGGCCCTGAGCCCTTGGCCTCATTAGCACCATCATTTTGACTACTTAACTGGCCCAGACTTGTCCATATCGGGTCTGATTTCTGGTGTTTGTTCTTGTAATAAGATGAAAGCTGATTCTAAGATGCATTAAATTTTGTGAGCCCTTTGCCCAACTGTTGTGAAAGTTTAATCTGTGGAATGCCTCCACCCCTAGGAAGAAGTTCCACCTACAGAGGGGATGGAAGGCCTGCTGGGAGTGCTGCCATTCTGCAGTTGGGCCCAGACTTGTCCCATAGTTTGTCCATGGGTCCTAGATGATCTCCCCATGTGCCCCCCTTCTGTAAGTGGAGTCATAGGTCAGCCATCATGGATCTTCCTTCATCTAGGAAAGACCTTCACTGGGCAGCTTTAAACTTGACTTTGGCAAAGGCGCCCTTTTGCACCATGGTACCTGACACATAGTACCATTTTCTTTTTTACACATGGATAAAATTCAAGCTGCTTACTTGAAAAGGGCATGGAGGATGGAGGACCTCAGGAGTGAGGCCAAGTCCAGGTTCCTGAGACACTGCTCCTGTGGACTTGATCCCACAGAGGCAAACAGTGCACAACTTACTAGGTGGGGGACTCTGTTTGTGTCAGTATGACCAATTAGAAGCCCTGCCTGGAGGGGATTTATGTACTTCCCTGGGTCCTTGGGTGATACTGCCAAGGAACTGTGAATAGTATGGCTAACTTTGTGTGTGTGTGTGTGTGTGTGTGTGTTGGGGCCCTGCACTTGCTAGGCAGTTACTTATGTTGCTGAGCTATATTCTCAGCCCTGGATAAATACTACTTGAATTTAAGCAGGTCTTGCCATGTTTGGGTTCATCTGGAGCAATACCATGGGATATTTTGTCAAGGTAAAAGATTTATTGGGCTTTTAATGATGAGCTTTATTCTCAGACCACAGGTAGGAAAGTGGATTTGTACCAGAACATGAGGCTTGCAGCTTTTAATTGGTATTGCTCAGAGTCAAGGTGGAGATGCTGTACTTACATCTCCATAAGTCGGTCTTTCGCTTCACTTTGCAAGCAATCGAAAATCTACCTTCTTGGATTATATCTATTTTTTCATTTATAAAATGCTCAGCATTGATTAACTGGTTTGTACATTTCCATGGTACAATAGTATGGGTGTATAAAATGGTAAATTAGTGATGAATCTTTGAAACAGTAATGAATTTGATGTGACCTGGCTGATTTGAGATAAGAACCATTAACATTCATTGTTTTTGCAGAGAGCACATAAGCCTTTCCTTCTGTAATTATAGATCTTTTGTAGTTAGGTGGTGATGCATAGGCTGCCCCTTCTTTTCCTCATTAAATGCATTCTATATTCACTTTTTCCACAGAAAAGTAAAAATCAGAGTAGATTTTTTTTTTTTTTTTTTTTTTTTTTTTTTTTTTTTTTTTTTTTTTTTTTTTTTTTTTTTTTTAATCAGAGTAGAATTTTAACCACTGGAACAGATTCTTAAGTTTAGGGTACACCAGGGTATGTGTGTGTGTCGGGGGGTGCATGTAGACACATGTAGCCATGAGCATGTTGTATGGATGATATCCCCAAGGGAGGAGAAGCTGACCTCCATGTGGCCAAGTAGAACCAGTTGCTCACTAGAAGGTCAGGTGGCTGCCTACAAGGTTAGGGCTAGGTGGTGAGGTCACAGAACAGAAGGGATCATCCCTGTTTCTGTTGATGGGCTTAGATCTGAACCCATCAACCAGGATGGGGAATTTGTGGTTGCTTTTTGTGGACTGTAGATCTCCTTCCTCCTGAGGCTCTGCCCAGATACCTGCCTTTAGCAACCCCAGATGCACCTTCTCTGTCATCCCCAAAGCTGCTCATCACATATTCTGTGCAGCCTGCCCTCCCCTAGAATGAGCTGCAGAATGGACGGTTTTCTTCTTGCTGTGATTAAAATGGAAAAGGAACTTACACATAGGGTGGTAGGACTGAGCCGCTCTAACGTTGTGCCATTTTTGATGCAAATGTAATGACTTCACAGTTGTCTATTTTCACTTACTTGTGATTGCTGTGCCAAGTTCACCTGGTCTTGGGAGCTCCAGGGTTTATGTGAAGAAATGACCCTCAGCCTCAGCGCTGCTATTCCTGTAGTGTACATGCCTCTGCTCCAGTTCAGGATGAAGACTCAGCTTTTTTTTTTTTTTTTGTCACAACAAGAACACATTCTTATTTCACAGTTCAAATTAAGTGTTATAGATTTGTTAGACCTGTATGTAAATCTATCAAATACAATATTATTAACTCACTACTGCAGTTGAAGACATTACATTGGTTCTGTTTGCAACATACAGGACAAGTGTTCTCTCCTTCACATGTGTAGCAAGAAGTGAGCCCAAGAAGACAGCATGCATTCAGTCTCTACAACACGTAGCACCACATGATCTGCTGGGCTGTGTCTGGTCATGGCTGGCTGCCCCTCTCCTGTGGCCTTCATACTGATTCTAGATTATCTCACTGAGCAAGGAGACAGACATAGAATTCTTACTAAAGAAAACATTAACAAAGTTCATGCAGTTACCTGTTTGGCAGACTCTTAAAAACAACAAGAGAATATTTGTTAGCTTGAGATTTTTTCTTCAGTCTGTAATCAAACTTGCGAATCTTGCTAACAGAGCTCATTTTCATTATTTTACAGTCCTTAAAAAAATTTGAATTTATCCTATGTAATTCCTATCGTTTTATGTTTATCTCCACAATGTAGTACATTGTGTGACCATTGTAAAAGTAACTGGGCTTTTTTTAAACGTCATTTTGCAAAGCAAAATATGCTGAGAAAAGGATGTAAGCATTGTGGCTTGTAGTTATGGTAACTGACCTTAAAGTCTTCTTCAGATGAAGTACAAAGCCTTTTCTGCAGGAGCAAGGGAAGTCAGGTAGGAGCACCTGGCTAGTGACCATCCCAGTGACTGCACCCCCATCCCCCCTGCCTCTGGTGTTAAAGGGGAGATCTGCTGGGCCCCAGCAAAGGAGCACTGCCCACCTTACTGACTCACGCAGAGCCCCTGCTGGGCCTTCTGCCTCTCTGAGCTCCATCCATCTTCTACTGGTCACTCCGTGAATTCCTACATTTGGAGGACACTGAATGCCTGGCAGCATGGGCCACTTGTGTGCATGCTCTGTACATACAGAGGACATGTTAGGCATGGCCTTAGTGTAACTGCTCATTGGCTCCTGATGTTTCCTTTTCCTGGTACAGGACATGAATCAGATTTCAGTTACTGAAAAAAATGTAGAATGTCTTTGCCAACTACAGCTATCAGTAATAAACATATTCATTTTACCAGGTACATTTTAAAGATCTAGCAACCCTGCATTTAAATGAAGTAATTCATTGGATCAGTATTGTTATTTATTAATAAGTTTCAAAACTTCACTTATACACTACAGGGACTTTTATATGCTCATAACTTTAACATGGGGATCTAAGTAGCTATTGTCCCAGATATGAATCAACGATTTCACTGGCCTCTGGAAAGCTCAGAAGGAAGGAACATTTCATCCTGAATGTGTAAGGCCTTTTATCATGCAAAATCACAGGTCAGGGGCCCAACAATGAAATCTTTTTTGTATCTGGATTTAAAAAGTTTTAAAATGTACTTGATCTTCTCTATAGTGAAATATGCTGTGCGGTGCCAAATAAACTTAAAGGCCTGGTCATTGTCTTTGTTGGTACTGATAAAGACATTTACTGCCTGAGCTAGTTCCCTCCCTGCAGTGACATCATCAACTCCTATGAGTAGGACTGTGTGTGTTAAAACCAAGTTGTAGCTTTCTGTTTTCACTCTCTTGTGCTTGTCATGCCGAGTTCACACTGGTTGTGGGAGCTCTGAGTTGCATGAGGAACTGAATCTCAGTCTTTCTTAGCACAAACCACCTCCCTTCACCTGTTGGAGCTCACAGAGCCTTGCCTGTAAATGGATGTACAGGAGGGAGGGTAGTTCTCATAGTTTTGAAGTTCAGCTCTACATATCAGTAAATGAAAACTGGTCTCATCCTTTCATTCATTTACTAAAGTACATTGAGTGCAGGTCTGTGCTGAGTGTGCAGTTGAGAACCAGAAAAACAACATTTAAAGGCCAGGCAAGGTGGCACACATGCCCATAATTCCAGCACTCAGGAGACTGAGACAGGAGGATGATGGTGTTTGAGGCCAGCCAGAGCCTCAAAAATGAGTTCAAGGCCAGCCTGAACTACATAATGAAACCCTGTCTCAAAAGACCAAACAAACCAACAAAACAAAACCCTACAAACATCAGTAGGATATGATACCTCTAACCTTGGAGGCTATACCTGATGCAGAAGTAGTAAGCTACCTCTCAGAAGAGTAAAGGATAAGTAGGATAATGGAGAGAGGCCTGGGCGTGATGGGGAATAAGACATGGTCTTTCCTCGGCTGAGGTGGCTCTCTGCCGCCAACACCTGAGTGTTCACCAGCAAGTTTGAACGAGGGCATATTCTTGAAAGAAGTACTGTCAACGATGGAGGTATTGTGATTGTTGCAGTAATATTCACAATGAGCATGATACAGAATCAACCTAGTTGTGTGTCAACAGATTAATGGAAGACATGTCATAAATACATAACCCATAAAGGAGACTGAAATTCTGTCATTTGCAGCAAAATGGATGGAACTGGAGCATACAGGTTAAGCCAAACAGAGAAAGACAAATACCATATGTGTTCTTTCAGATACTGGTTTCAGAAAGTAGAATAGTAATTACTAGATTTGGGGGACAGAGTTGGGAGGGGGAGATATAGAAAAGGGAGATTGGAATTTTTGCTTTATGTGTTTTACTAGGGGTTGAACCCTACATTCCCAGTGATTTTATTTTGTTGATATCTTAATGAATTGCACAGGCTGGGTTCACACTTACAGTCTTCCTGCCTCAGTCTCCCAGAGTGCTGGGAGTATAAGCATATACTACCATGCCCTGTGAGAGGTTAGATTTGTTAAGTGCATGCTGTATACATATATAGAAATATCACTGAACCCCATTAATATGTACCAATCAATACATGTTAAAAACAATGGCATCCTTAAGATGTGACTGCTGTGGGGTCCTTTATCTTCTGTCTGACTGGTGGCTTACACGGCTACAAGCCATTGAGTTTTCTGACCATTAACCTGGATGAACTCTGTTTCTGGATTGCATTAGAAGGCCAAGTTTCAGTTAATTAGTTTGAGTGTCTTGCCCATCCAGATGACAGTTTCTGTTCTTGCTAAGGGAGTCTGGTGCTATCTGACAGGCAGGACTGTTGGCAGATCTGAACTGTCCCAGCTCTGCTTCCTCTTTTAATGAAAAACTTCAACTATGAAATTTCATCTGGTGCTTTATTTTAGGGATAAAGAAGAAGGAACACTATAAAGATGACAAAGGAGAGAATATACATTAAACTTTAAAGTAAAAGAGATAAACTTGGATACTTAAGCTTGCCTTGCCAGGGATCTTCTGGCTATAGCCCACTTTGTCTTTTTAAAGAATTTTCACCCACAATGAGCAGCAGCAACTCCTGGATAGTAGCTCTGCTTCCCCAACCCACCCTCTAACCCCAGATGGGTAGGTTGTATGTATTTCATTGATTCTGTGTGGGAGAAATTTGTCACTGGTGTATGCTTCCCTCCCCAACACAGCTTCTGAGGAAGAGGCACATTGGAAATGATATCGTCACAGTAGTCTTCCAGGAGCCCGGAGCACTCCCATTCACCCCAAGGAGCATCCGTTCACACTTCCAACACGTCTTTGTCATTGTGCGGGTACACAACCCCTGCACAGAGAATGTCTGCTACAGGTGAGTCCTGCCCACTGGCCTCCTACCACCCAGTTGATCTATCAGGAGGCCCTTGTCTTCAAGTATCCCTTTTCACCATGTAGTTAGTATTCTAATTAATCCACACCTAATCTCTCAGAGAAAAATGTCTGGCATTTGAGAGGGGTAGGTTATGTCTTTCCTCTAAAAATACCAAACTTGCCCGGCCAGTGCCATGGCATTTTCTATCTGCCCAGAACTTGCCGAGGTGACCTTCAATTTCTTTTTCCTTTTGTTTATTTATTTTTATTTATTTAATTTTCTAAAAATTTTTTTCTTGTTTCAGAACCTTTGTTTATTCACTCATTTTTATGGCCGGCTCAGCCCACCCCGAGGGCAGGGCTGGCGCAGCATGTGGTGCCAGGGATCGAACCGCGGTCCCTAAAGCCGCCCAAGCTTTCCCAAGCAGGCGCTTTAGACCACTGAGCCATCCTGCCGGGCCCCTTAAGGGTATGTTTTTTATTTTTTTTTTTTATTTTTTTTTTTTCGTTATAGCATTTTAATGGACCAATACAATATTTTAGCAGATCAGAGCAAAGAACAGACATTTTCAGACATTATCACTTTCTTTTTATATTTTTTCAAAGGATCAGCTCTTCCTTGTTTTGTTTTCTTAGTCTCCACTGCATTAATTTCTGCTCTGATCTTTATAATTTCCTCCCTTCTTCAGGCTTTGGCCTTCA